>CM076578.1:1078265866-1078498366 GCA_034641835.2 Pinus albicaulis
CTTAGGGATGTCGAAGGGGAGCTTGGTTGGCATAGCAGGCCAGCCAACATCGTGGCAGATAGGGTCATTGATCAACTGATTGAAATCGGGGAGGCTGAGGCCTGCGATGTACGGCAGCAAGGGTGTGGCCGAGGTAGTTCCTGTGGCGGTTTCTCTAGTAGTAGTTCCGGCATTAGGGTCGGGAGCACCGCTAGCATTAGGCCCTGGACCAGACATAGTGAAGGTGACAGGGGGAGAACCAGAAGGAAAAGGAGAACCCAAAGAATCAGAAGAGGAGTCGGAGTGCAGACTCGGAGGAGGACTGGCTCAACGACGGTGGGACGGAGCAGGTCGATCGACTGGAAACTGAGGGTGAAGGCCAAGAAGTCTCTGGGAAGTGCGCCTTGGGGGCGCAATGATGACAACACAAACATGACACAAGGGGAAGAAGAACGACCACAAGGGCAAGGAGGTGCAGAATCAAGTGATTACAATGTTGAAACAAGGGCAGATAGGTGCAGTGTCAATTTATTTTAAAGTCTTTGCCTGACGGTGTAAACCAGGCTCTTCTTTGCTTAGGGTGAGTGTGTGGCGTGCATTAATTTTAATTTTTAAACCCTTTTCGTTTTGAGAGCAAGATAAAAAGTGTGTTGCGTAACTGAAAATAAATCTGCAGAGAATAGTATATAATGCTGAAATAACAAAAAAATAACAGCTACTAGGGCATCGATTCAACCCAAGAAGGCGGGTCGCTCAAAACTAATCTAAAAGAGGGCAAAAATCTAGTCAAAACACACTTAAAAAGAGGCCAATAGATCTAGGGTCAAAAGGGATAGGGATCTAAAGGATAAAGCTGCTGAAAAGAGGTGCGGATCACAGCAAAGAGGTAGAGGTAAGATGGCTGGAAAAAAGGAGGAAATCAGCAAAAAGCAGAAGGGGTAAGGGGGAGGCCCTAAAAGTAGATCCAAACAAATCTTCAGGAGGTGATTTTAGAGGGAGAAGAGCTGATTAAAAGGGATCTAAAATGGAGGTATCAGATCTGGAAAAAGGGAAGGTTGAAACTCTGAACAATCAGACACCTGAAGCAGCTAAAAATCTTCCACCAAAAATGGAGGGTACTGAAGCCCTGGTAAGAGTTCCCAGATGAATGGAACGGTCAGGAATAGGTTGGGCGGGGTGGGGGCCGAGTGGAAAACCTGCAGACGGAAACGGCAAAACAGAAAAATTGCGAGAAAAACAGGCTGGTGGCGGTCGTAGGTTCGACTTTGTTTTCGGTACTGGAATCACGAAAAGAGAGTTGAAAAGTGAAGCGAGCAGTCCAGTTGATTTTAAGGCTGAAAAGTGCGACCGGAGTTAAGTTGTCCCAGGCGATTCTGACGATTGCAAATCTTAATTCAGTGATGTCATGCACTGTGTGGGGCGAAACGTTAGAAATTATAATTTTTAAGTTTTTATAAAGGAAAAACAACTTGTAAATAGGAAAAACAAAAATTTGAAAAGAAACCCTAGAGATGCAGAGAAGTAGCTAGATATCGAATATGAAAAACGACAACGGTCGTAATTTTGACAAATTAATAGATCGCCAATTGTTAAGTATAGATCCTTTGTAAATTATGCGAAAAAAGACCACTTTAGCTACGCATAACTAATAGCCCTAACATCAAAAGTGGCTGCCAATATCTTCAGATTTGCAGTTACTTGATCAAGACAAGAGCTGCAAAAAACCAGATCTATGCATAGAAAGACATTAAGCAGTAAAAAGAAGGGTTTGCTCCATATATCCAATAGACAAGACAAGAACAATTTTTGAAAGAATTTTTGTATTAAGGGCACCTAGGAGGAAAACAAGAAGGTGTATCCAATTCTCCTCAATGGGATGGGTTCTTGGAAGTCCTCAGCACTTCAGATCTAGAATCTCTCTCTCTTGTTGGTGTAGAAAACCCAGACAAAGATAGAACTCAAAGGGAACTCACACAGCAAATAATGTAGAAAAATGTGACCAAGTGTATAGATCCAGAGTGATCTAATAGGCAACAAAAGGTGAAGAATGGTAGGAAAAACCCTCCTATTTATAACAAAATATTGGGGTTATTCTAGATCTTGGTGCATGACTAAAATAATGTTAACCAAATCTAGATCCACCTTTCATGGAATATTTTATTATATTTGTTGGAGGGAAAAAGTATTTGACTTGGGTCAAATCCCTTTATTTGTCAAAAATAAATAAATAAATGATTTATTTATCTTTTTAAGGAAGTGGTTGAAAGATAATCGAATAAATAATGATTTATTTAATTATTTGTGGGTGATTTGGTCATATTTAATAAGGAATATTATCTAAATAAGATTTAAATAATTATTCCTAGAAAATAATAAGATAAATAAAGGTTTATCTAATTAATTTCTTTGTTTTTGGGTTAAACATGATTGGGAATAATAATTAAATTATGGTTTAATTAATTATTCCATGAGGAAAATCAAACAAATATAGGTTTGTTTAATATTTCCTTTTGGGTTTCCTGTTTAGACCATAAACAACCTAATAAATGTGGTTTATTAAGTTATTTAACATAGTGAAGGAAATTTTACTTAGGGTAAAATTGGTCTTACATGGTGTACTTGGGTCCATCTAATGATAATAGGTTAGATGACCAAAAAATGGTGTAACAGTGGAGACCTCCTCACTAGGATTTTTAAAGAAGAAAGTATACCAATTAACTAGAAAACAATGAACATGCATAAGGATATATGGCATTTCCCGTTTGTTTGGAATGCAACGTGCCTTCACTAAGATGTCTTACCATATAACATGTGATTTGTAGAAGATAACTTCATATTCACTAAATGAAGAAAATTCACGTGGGTAAAAATTCACTAGGGTTTTTAAAGAAGAAAATATAATCCAATTAACAGGCAGACATACATAGGATATCTGGGATTTCCCATTTGTTTGGAACACAACGTGCCTACAATGAGATGACTTACCATATAAATTTTTCTTTGTAGAAGATAACTTGAAATTAATTGAATGAAGAAATTCACTTCGGTAAAAATTCACTTGGGTTTTTAAAGAAGAAAATATAGTCCAATTAACAAGCAGACATGCATAGGATATCTGGAATTTCCCATTTGTTTCAAACACAACGTGCCTGCAATGAGATGTCTCACCATATAACATTTTTTTTGTATAATATAACTTCAAATTCACTGAACGAAGAATTTCAGTTGGTTAAAAATCCACTTGGGTTTTTAAAGAAGAAAAAATAATCCAATTAGGATACCTGCCTCCAACTATTCATAAATCATTTGTTGCACACTGCAAAGAGATTTATTTTACCATATAACATTTTCTTGTTATATAATTTAATATTTTGAATGAATGGAGAAGAAAACACATTTTGGTTTTTACAGAAAGAAATTAACAATAAATTAAAACAAAACAAAAAATCTCATTGAACAAGGACACCAACATAGGATATCTAGCACTTCTGATATATTTGGAACACAAATCAAAAATTTCTTCCCACTGTGCATAAATCATTTACTGCACATTGGTTTGTAACTTTGTACTGTAGAATATAATTTCGTATTCATTGAATGAGGAAAATTCACTAGGTATTTTACAGAATAAAATATAATCCAATTGAATAAGGATGTAGGCATAGGATATCTGGCATTTCCCATTTGATTGGAATACACCGAAACCTTTTTTCAGTATGAAAAATACCCTGGTTTATATTAATGTACCAGGAACAACCAAAACAAAGTCTTACACCACCTGTATAACAATGATCCTCCACTCCCTGAGTTACAGAAATTATCAAAAAGTCATCACAGAACATGCGCAAACAAAAACAGACCAAAGTCTTATCGATTAATACCTTGAAACTGTAACTGAAAACCCCGCCCCTAGAAAGGCCCAGAAAAAGACAGAAAGTATTTCTACTGCCTAGCTCTAATAAAAGGAAACAACAATGTTTTACTGAAGAAATATCGAAAATATTAAAACTGTAAACTAATGAAACAACCTCCCAAAATCACATAGCACTTAAATGATCGGGACAGAGCCCTCCGCCTGAAGACCGTGTGAATTAAAAAGCTGGTAGTTCATCTTTCTAGAAAAATCCTTCAACCCCTGCTTTGATAGATAATCTGCAACAATGTTCTTTTCACGATAAATATGCTGAAAAGTAATACCTGTAAAAACTGATTTTAAAATCTCAATTTTGCGGAGCCAATGAGAGAGTGAGCCCAAGTTAATAATTGCATTGTGATTCAGGTGGTCTATCAAGACCTTTGAATCACCCACGATCCAGATGTTTTCTTCACCAAGAAAAGAAGCCCACCACATAAGGCCCCATAAAGCCATTATTTCCGCTTTCATATTTGTCCCAAATCCACCATTCCAGAAAAATTTATAATGACATCCTTTCGATATACGCAGCCAAACTCCACAACCGCATATAGACTTCTGAGACGCACCATCAAAATATCCCACTGGATATTGAAACTGAAATGGGACAAGTCTTTTTGATAGATCTTTAGTGGGCTTCTCCATTCGACTTATGCTGGCCCATTCCATATATATTTTGTTTACAATGTCTTCCAGATACACGCGTCAACCCTCGAAAATTTTCTTGTTTCTCCCACACCATAGATGCCAATGAAAAAGGATTGGAATTGGCCACAAAATTTTTCCCCTTTGCATCCACCATTGCAAACAATCCTTCATGCCTTCAAATTGTGGGATCTGAATTTTTAAACATTCAATAAGAAGTTGACTGGTCTCTATTGCAAATGGACAGAAGTAAAATAGGTGCTTATTATCTTCTTCATTTGCACCACATAGGATACAAAAACCAGGCCCTTGCCATCCCTTTCGCTGTAGGTTCCTCCAGGTCAATTTTTTGTCATTCATTACCAACCACAGGAAAATAATCATTTTTACTGGAAAATCTACCTTCCATAAGATCCCAAACCAACAGTCATGAACCATTTCCAGCTTTTGTTCTATAAGAGAATTGTAAATTTCATTTACTCTCGGCCCCTTATCAAGTTTAGAGTCTGCCCATATTAGAAGGTCCCCTTCTCGCATTTTGCATATGCCCTGCCTTCTCAGCATGATTAAAAAAGCATCCCATGCTTCACCCTAGCTACCAAAGAGACCAAGGTTCTCCTTTTCCTTCCAAATCGGGATATCACCCTTCCACTCAACAATTAATTGGCTTAGGTAAAAGATCCCTTTCTGGTTTAAGAAAAGCTTCAAGCCTTCCGGAAACTGAATATTTTTCCAGATTCCCATCATATTAATGCTCCCAACCAAGATTTTATTTCCGTTGCCAAACTGCCACATCATGTGTTGTTTTAAAACCGGCCACAGTTTACCAAATCCCTTCCAAATAGCAGAACTACCACTCCTAAATTTCCATCCCAAGACAAACAGATCCTCTAGAGAAGCTCCTCCCAAATATTTATGATTAATGACATCCTGCCAAGTTCCTCCAGAATGGAGGCTTCTCCACATGGACTTCAGCAGAAGAGAATTGCTAAAATGTCCCAAATCCAATAGCCCCCATCCCCCTCCATCTTTTGGGCATGTTAACTGATCCCACCTTGCCAAATGAATGCCCTTTTTCTTTTCTCTACCCCCCCAAATGAACACACCAGAACCTACCTTCAAGTATTCATACATTTACTAAATATTGTATTAAGATGCCTTGGCATATATCATTTTCTTCGTAGAACATAATTTCATAAATGTTCACTTAATGAAGAAAAATCATCTAGGCTTTTACAGAAGAAATAAAATGCAATTGAACAAGGTATCTACTATATGGCATTTCAAATTTGTTTGGAACGCATTTCAGAACTGGTTCTCCAACAGTTCATAAATCGACACCTTCTTAGTTCCCCCTCCATCCTCATAAACAATTTTCTCATTTGTAAATCAATAGAAAAAGTTTCTACATTCACCAAAGAAATGTATCATCCTCCACTCCATTTTTCTTTATTTTTTTTGAAGTTGAATACAATGGCCATACCGAGTTAATTTGGTCAATTTCATAATGAAAAAGTGCCACCAAATTTATTCATCCTACACATATATTATCTTTCTTTTTAGTAAATTTGAAGAGAAGGATTAAATTGAAAGTTAAATTTTCCAAGTGTAATTCATTCATCCTGCACATATCTTATCTTTCTTTTTAGTAAATTTGAAGAGAAATATTAAATTGAAAGTTAATTTTTTCAAGTGTAAAAAAGAACAACCATGATATGACTAGAAGTTATACACACTAAAAAATGTGCTACCAAAAAATCTTATCATCCTCCACTCTCTTTTTATTTATTTTTTGTAAATTTAGAAACAATGGTCCTACTTAAAGTTAATTTGGCCAATTGCTGGAAAAAAAGGCATGACATAACTAGCCCACAAGAAAATTCGGTTGCCATTATATGAGTGAATTTTTCTTTCTGCTACACAATTTGCATACCATGTGTGCAACTTAAATGTAGTGTGTAAATTAATATCCATTTACATACTAAATCTCTCTTCATCCAAATCGCAGGGCATTAAAGAGACAAATGAATAAAGTCTAAAAGTAACATTATCTTTTATGGCTATTTCAACACAACAGAAAAGATATAAGATGTTAAATTTAAAACTAGACAAGGAAAAGAGTTTCTTGGTTTTAGTAATCCAAAATGGCATCGATGACATTGATGGCCGGATTCACAATTACCATCCAAAATGGCACCAGCGCCTTTGAAGATGGAAAACTCTGAAATTGGGAACAATGTCTATCCAGTCCTTGAAACATTCAACATCTTTAAGTCACAAAGTTCTAGCTTCTCAGCCTTAATAAAAAAATTATCATATAATCAATGAAGACAAACTCACTAAATAAAGGAAAGATGATGATCGTAGGAACCCCATTTTCAGTACAAATTTATGTCAATAAATGATCAATGCAGCTTCTTCCACTCTAAATCAATGAAGTTGATGGCCAGTTTCACAATTACCATATTTATTATAATAAAATTGTGTTTCCATGGTTATGTTTCACATTGAATAATATTAAAGTAGATATTGTACAAGAAACGATAGATCTGAAAACCTTTGAAAAACTAAGTTCTGGCTTCTCAATTTTTTTCAAAAAAACATTGGTATAATCATGGAAGACAAATAGGATAAATAAAGGCAATGTGATGATAGTAGGAATCCAATTTCCAGTATGAATTTCTATCAATAAATGATCAATGCAGCTTGCACTTTTAATCGTAGTGTTTATAGGTATCCTCATTAGGTTGATAGCTACACGGCTGTTATTCTTATTATAATGCAATTAGGTATCTGGATTGGATTAGCATTTGCCAAGATTGATAATAAACAAATCAAACCACTACCTAATTGAAATAAATGTACAGAATCTGACGAACCAAAGTAAAAAAATCAAACCTCTACAACTAGCAATTCGATTACCACGACACAAGCAAAATCCAAAACCGCTTTGCCGAAGGTCATAACTGAAGGAGTTTCCGAAGCTCCATTGGAGATCTTTACTGTAGTTAGAGAAAACGGTGAAGGAGATGGGGACGATGCATTACCCATTGGTCCGCCTTGCGTTGTGGGTGTAGGAGGAGAGGATATTGATGGGGGTAATGTTGGGGTTAAAATTGGCCGAAGTGGAATATTAGATGGGGAATATTCGATAACTCGAGGATAAGTGGGAGAATTTGGCCGGGAGTGCGCTGGAGTTTGGGATACAGAAGAATTATTCACTGGGCGAGGGGAAACCGAGACAGAAACCGAAGAAGGCAATGGTGAAGTTGAAGGAGAAATAAGGGAAACAAGGGCTGAGACCAGCGAAGGCAAAGGGGAAACAAGGTGAATAGGGACTAAGACCGGCAAAGACAAAGGGGAAACATGGTAAATGGGGGATGAGACTGGTGAAGGAAAAAGGGAAACAGGGGAAAGAGGGACTGGGACCGAGACAACATGGGGCATGGGGACTGGGACTAGGGATGGTAAAGGGGAAATGGGGAAAATAGGGGCCGAGGCCAGAGAAGGCAAAGGGGAATGAGCAGGGGATTTTGTACCAAATATTTCTATGGGAAGTAATACTTTGGGCACTTCAAATATTGAGAGGGGTTTTTGATCAAACACCGTTTGCATCATAGGTGCCTGCACAATCTCAATATTAACCGCCACCATGCCGTCCATTCTCGTAATATTGAGTGTGTAGCTCCTAGTGCCCATGGCATGGGTCGCCAGGGTTGGCTGAATGAGGTTTACAATGGTTTGCAGTGATCCAAGTGGGTAATAAGAAAGCAGAATATGATACTTGAGAACCATGGCATTCTTCTTGACCGTGAGACCTTGCAGAGTCTCAGGTTTTAGGGCCGAGAAGGCGTCATCTAAGGGAGAAAAGATAGGGATTCCAGCACCTGCTTCCTCAGACTCGAACTCCGACATGGCCCTGGAGGCGTCCATCAAGGAAACCAAGAAGTTGAAATTCATGGCCTTTACGAGAACATCTGTGACATTGATTCTGACAAGGGTGGGCGTCGGGGAGCCAGAACTATCAAAGCCATAAGGGAAGATCATGCGACTGTGATCCATGTTGATCGTGTAGGGAAACTAGGCCATAGATCGTGGGTTTGCAGTCTCCACAGGGATCCCCCATGCAGCAAATGATCCCTCATGCACGCGCTCTCCCTTTCCAAACCCTCAAAACAAGCCCGCTTGGCCCAAAAAATAAAAAAATAATACCTTAAATTATTTATATTTCCTATATAATAAAAAAACCCCACTAACCCTTAGTTATATAGCCAATATAATGTTTTGGGTTTTTTTAATTTTTTTTACTCCAATATGAACGCACGTGATATAATATTGGTTTGTGAGTGACGCCCCCTTCAGATACAACCTTCACATTACCAGGGAAATTTCCCAAGGAATAATTGTTGCTTCATTCATGGCTTTGATTGATTGCCATTTTTGCATGCATTCTGACCCTAGAATAAGCAGCTCCATCCATGTCGTCTTCCTCTTCTGCTCTATATTGGACATGCTAAATGAATTGCTTGGATTTATTTGCGATGGAAAAAAATTGCTTTCCCATTAATAATAAATATTAATAAGAATAAAAATTTATAAGACTCTGTCACACAACTCTAGATCCAATTTGCATCACATCATGATACTCACTACATGCATGCACACCATTAGGCTTTTAAGTTTGACATTTAAAAAATATTTTATACATGTGGAATTTCCATAGCAGCTTCAACTATCTTATTACAGATATAATTTCCTAGAGTATTGCGAACAAAAAATGTCTATAATGACAAAGGGGCCTCTAATATTGTCAATTTCCCATTAACATTTTTGTCTTGTTCTCTATAGAGTACAACCCATTTGGCAGTGTTTCGACATATTAATTGGGTCTTTTGCTTGAACAACATGATTTGGTTGTACACATTTGACCATTCGTGATGTAGAAGAGAATTCTATTTTACATTCCAAAGCACTAACAATTTCAAGAATGTATGAAATGAAAATTGCAACTGCCATTATCTCTTTGTTTTTCTTGTGACCATTCACTCTATGCTCCTTTAATAGCTTGTCGATCTCACACAAATTAATTTGAAAATATGCCTCTATCAATTGCTTTTTTTTCTCTTATCTGATTGTATGGCTTCCCGACAAGGGAAAACAATCAGAACCACAAAGAGTTAAGGGTTAGTGCAATCTAATGCAAGACAAGATTCTACAAATAAAGGCTAAACCATAAGATGGTGCTTAACCACAAAAACGTTGGATCAATACCAGTGTTGTCACTAACAAGACAATATGAATCTATAACTAGACTGTTAGATTTTGTACATGTTGCTCAACTAGTGATTTCCCCTAGTGATTCTTGAATTTCCATGACCTTTGGTCTAGGTTAGAGACTTAAATCACTGAAACTACCAAACCAAGAATTTCAACCACTACACTACTTTTCACAATGGAAATATAAAGCAGTAAATCACATATGCACAATATACAAAGTTTTGAAAAAAAATTAGTTAACCTCTTTGACGGACTCAATGATCCCATTAAAAACACCCGTAGCATGTCAGCCATGAGGAAGTACAGAAAATAGTTAAGTCTTTCACCTATTCAATTAGAAAAATGGAAACAAATATGTCTTCCCTCACATTTCACATATCCCCCATTTTCAAACAATGGCCCTTTTTCATAATCTTTTCTATACAATGGTAGTTGATTATTTCTCTAATGGTTGATTTGGAACCTTTGAGCATGTAGGAATTCCCATTCTCTTGAAAAATCATGTAGAATTCCAAGAAATCCATGGTGATAGGTCCTAGTGTTCTTACACATTCATCACCCAAAGATATATCATAGCCACCAATTTCAATGTCAAGCATGTGGCTTCCATTTTGCTAATTTAGGGAAAAATTCCTTGTAACCAAGGAGGAAGAGGTGAGAATAATACTAGGTGAAAAGTGGAAAGTGGGAATGTATCACGGTGTATTTGTAGACATCTAATTGAAACTCTCATGTTTAGGAGACAAACAACTACCAATGACCCCATTGATTTCTCCAACAATTGACTTCATTATATTTTGGATTTTATGTACTACAATATATCTACATTTGTGGCAGTCCTCTTTTGTAGTATTCCTTTTATTTTTTAAATGCCACTTATATTACTTACACTTATGAAATTAGTTAAACTTGTTATCATCATGTTATTTTGTAATTCTTCTCATCTTTTTTTGTAAGAACATATAAGATATTGGGAAAAATCTTGCCATCTTTTAGTAATAGTTTGATCTATTGTCAACTGATTAGCACAAGCTAATGTGCATCTTTGACCCATCCAAGGTAATGTGAGTTGGGATGAGTTGAGGTTGGTAACTTAAGTTTCTTTTCAAATTGAAGCAAGAAAATTTTATTTTGGTTTCCATTATCAATGACCATATATGCTAGTTTGTGCTTGATTTGACAGTTTTATGTACAAAGAGCTTTCTTGTTGTCGGCAAGGCTATCTTGGGGCATTAGTATCAAGTGTGGGTCAATGTAGCTGGGATTGTTGACATCAACCTCTAAGTCTCCAACCTCTCAATAATTCTTATAAAGGAAGTACTTTTCCTTTTGGAGCTCTTCTGGCCTAAATGTTTGACATTCCTCATTGGAATGGGAAAGCTTCCTATGATAGGTGCCATATTTCTTCTTCCCACAGTGGGTAGAGGATATGGAATTGGTTTCTCCTTTGTTATACCCAATATTTTTGGGTTGTGTAATTAATAGAAAGAAAATGAGGATGAAATTCCCTTCATCTAAAATAATTGAATGGTCTTATGTAACTTGGCTTCAATCTTGGAACCAATTTGCATAAAATTCCCTTAGGAGGAAATAGAAGAAACTCTAACTTATTTCTAATACTAGGGAAAAACCCACAAAATAATTTAGTGTAGAGGGTATATTTTGGGCCCTTTGAGACTCTACCTTGAGTTGGGAGAGAGATCCATATCTGGCTCTCCATTATTATAAAGATCTGGTCTCCTTGGGTCATTATGGTCGAAAGAAACACTAAGAATCTAGTTCCAACATTTCTGGATCAAACAGAGGAACATTTTTATCTTGGACATGAACATCAGTGTTTTTGGCTATTAGCCCCCTAATTTTCTCTCTTTTTTCCATTTTCCCCTTCCTAAATCATAACCATTTACCTTTGTTTTAACTCTTTTATGCACCCTCATCCTGCACCAGTCCAAGCACGGTGACATATTTCGTATAAACTTTATTTTTCATATTTTTAATTCAACTTAGCATTAATTAATTATTTATTACATGATTTCTTACTTGTAATCACTCTTTGTAACTTATCGATATCTCCAATGTTTTTTGGTAGTTAGAGTACTTACCGTGACCATTGATCCTAGTGCAGGACCAGATCTTGCACTGTTGCCAGCACAACAAATCCTTACAGCAGATCCGAACCTTCTTGATAAATGCCTCGTTTTGAGCTACTTCAGCCACGGCAGCAAGATCGATCCAAAGGCAACCGAGACTGAATCTATGAAGGACAAAAGCTGGAGATTGGCTATGGCCAGTTTTGCTAACTGCCTAATTTTGAAGACCAAAAAGCTAAATTCTGCATTTGGTTATGTAATCAGTTGAATGATCTATTTTGGCCTTTGGCCAAAGATCTATATAATGTAGAATGTAAATAGGACTAGAAGGCTAAGTTTTTGATAGTAGAAGAGAATAGAGACACAGCTAGAGAGGCGGTAGCAGGGTGCTATATTTTTTTATCGCCCGAATCTGGGCTGGACAATGTATTAATGTATGTACTTGCCTCAGTGAATTAATAAAAGGGAGCTCCACCTCATGTTTCATAAATTGCGTTTCTGTATGTGAGCTGATGAATTGATTAAGGTACTGAGCAACATTTTTATTTAAAAAGGAAACATGCTAGTTGGCTAGGGCCCAACCAACCCGGCACATTTACCCCATTTCCTATTTTCCTGTAATTTGTGTTTACATTGTCAAGTGTGATTTAATTTTAAGCACATGCATTCCTATCTAAGTAAAAGTGGATCCATTGTGTGAAGTAGATAAATTTCCTTTTCCTGCAATTTCTTTTCTTTCACTTGATTTTAGATTGGTTTTCCCCCGCCTGGTCCAAGCAGGAGGAATGAACCTGCACCAGTGCACGTTGGTGTGATATCTCTTTTTCTGCAATTATGTTTGATTGGTTTTCCCCGCCTGGTCCAAGAAGGAGGAATGAACCTACACCAATGCACGTTGGTGTGATATCTCTTTTTCTGCAATTCTGTTTGATTGATTTTCCCCACCTAGTCCAAGCAGGAGGAATGAACGTGCACCAGTGCATGTTGGTGTGATGCAGCAAACTTTCTTAGTCTACTTCCCGCAATATTCTTTCTTTCATTAAATGCTAATGACAGGATAAATGTATATTTATTTTTTCTTTATTCCTGCACTCTGTTAAAATCAGAAACATTCACTTTTTATATGTGCAATTTGATTTAACAATATAATAGCACTTGCAATAATTAAGCACTCATTTTAATAATTAAATGCTAAGTGCAGGAAGCTCTGATCCGGTGCAAAACTAGTTTCTTGGCATGGAAACTGAGTGCTTTGAACCTGGAAAAGTTCAAGCCCTTGCATGAAGTAAAAAATCCTTTAGTAAAGACACCATTTATACCTTCTGCATAGATCTCTGATCCTGCACTAGTGCAAGCAGACTGCGATAGTGCAGGACAGATTAGCGCAAGAAGGAAATATCTAAAGGAGAATATTTAAGGGCCCATCTAATGAGACTGCTAGTGTCTTTGCTAAATAGAAACACACACTCAGTAGTTAAACGATAATTAGCTGGAGTGATTTCCTTTTATCTTTAATTCCCTCTTGCAAATGCATTCTTTCTTGTTCCAGTCTTAGATTATTTTTGATGGTTCAAGTTGCCTTTTCCTCTTTTTAATTTGATTCTGCAATCTTTCCTTTAAAGAAATTAGGGATTTATATTAGGAATATTCATACCATCTCTGGCATTACCTGTGCTTCGTCTGTAAGTTTACGGATCCCCTGGGTTTACAAATTAAGTGTTGAGGATTTTTCTTAAGTGTAATTCCTGCACCCAACACTGGCAAGGGGTTTTTTTGTATGGGAAATTAAATCTACCCGAATATAATTTGTAGTTAGGAGAAAAACCTCCTTTGAAGATCAATTATCATAACTATGAGCAATAAGATAAAAACCTGGAAATGATTCTACTCACTATGTAAATAAATTATGGGTTTGCAGGCGTCCTCTTGTATTCCTATATATTGGTTAGTTCTTCCAATATGAAAAGACTATTCATCTTCAATAAGGATGCCTTCAACAAATGGAATTGAACTTTCTGCCTTTGTCTCATATGGTTCACAAAACAAATTGATGATATAATCAACGTTCTTTTCTTCCTCATTAGAATCCATGTCATATGTAGGATGGATGTCAAAGCAAAAAATATAGGATCTTGCACTATTCTATTCGAACTTAATAGGTAATGTTGATTGGAGATGCACATCATTATGGGTGCCAAAGTTTCTACCATATTCAAAATCACATATAGGATTGTTGGTCTCTTGAACCTTAGAGGATCTTCAAGATTTCCCTTCATTAATGAGTTTATTATTACTCTCATTCTCAAAGAAACTATAACTATAGTTTCGTCCATTATCTCCATCTGCACTCAAGATTTTGTCATATGTTGGTTGAATTTCAATTTTCTAGTGTATAAAAAAGGCATGGCATGATACCCCTATCATCACGTGCTAAGTCTTCTCGGGTGATTGCAAGATTGGTAGAAAGTTGTTTCCTACCTTCTTGCTGATATTCCTCCGCTGCATTCAGGACCTTTTCTCACACTATCAATCATTTGGAAATATGGATTGTTTTCAAGGGTGATTCAAATGAAGAGAAATTTCCAAGTGTAGAAAGCCAACTGAGCAGGCCGAAAAACTTGTAGGAAATTGTTCTTTGTCTTCTTCAATAGGGTGGTCATTAACACTACCTCAAAATGAGTACTGGCTATAATGAAGCATCTCATTGTTTTCACTTCACTGTCTGTCTTAGGAATAGACCTATCTTTATCTCTACCAGGCTCATCATTGACATCAAAATGCAGTGTAGGTGTTATATTTATGTTGTGATCAAACTCGGAATGCAATTTTGAGCTACCAAATGTGTTTCCAGGAAGGACCATAGCTTTATTACCCTCACTTAGCCTTCTACATGATCTATTTATATACATCTTTATAAGGATGTCCTATTATTGTATTCTTCTTTGCTTTATTTTACCCTAGATTTAGCTTTGGCATTTTCTAGGAGTTGTGTTTGCACTCCCACATTATACTTGTACTAGTTGTATCTTTCAGTCTCATTGACTTATTTATTGTCATTGGTTGGATATATAAAATTATCTTATCGTATCTAAACTCACTTTATTCTGATCAAAATACACTTCTCTAACCTGAGAAGTGTGTTCAATTTTCAAAGCATCTCCAAATAGATTATGATTGGATGTGTTTAGGGCTTCATCATATCTGATGCATGACTGTTTGTCTAGTCAAAAGCAAGAAAAATGTTTCTCATCCCTATCATCATAGTTTGAGCACTGCAGGTGGTCTATACACTAGTGAAAAAATTGAAAGCATGGCATTCATCATCAAAGTCTTAAAAATCTATGTAGTGGTATTTATAGAAATCATTTTTTACTTGAATTTTCTCTGAAATCTGAAATAGATGCCTCGTCATTGAAAGAGATCCATATTGTTGTAGTGTTGTATTTCTCACTCTCTACAGTAATGCTGGGGTTAGAAGCTAATAGTTTATCTCCTTGTGAATATGGGATGTATTCTTTTGAATAACCCCATTCCTCTCCTATGTCTAGTTCCAACAATCCTTTGGACATAATGATGTTTAAAGGGTCTTGGTGAGGTTTCAATAGCCCATATTTCAAATGGAACTATGCCTGCCAATACCACTACAGGAGACCTAGCTCAACAAAATCCTTGTGCAACATTTATTGTTGTGGTGTCACTTTACAATAATTAATTTTTCCTTTCTTGTGGACCAGCTCATACCATTACTTGTGGCCCCTCTTAAAAAAATTATTTTGGTACACTGATTATGTTTGGCTAAAATTTGGCTAACCTCTTTGACAGACCCAATGGTCTCATGACAAACACCCGTAGCATGTCACCCATGAGGAAGTATAGAAAATAGTTGAGTCTTTCACCTAGTCAATTATAAAAATTGAAACCAATATGGCTTCCCTCACATTTCACATATCCTCCATTTTCAAATGATGGCCCTTTTTCAGAAGCTTTTCCATACAATGGAGGTTGATTATTTCTCTAATGGTTGCTTTGGAACCTTTGAGCATGTAGGAATTTCCATTCTCTTGAAAAATCATGTAGAATTCCAATAAATCCATGGTGATAGGTCCTATTGTTCTTCCCCATTCATCACCCAATTAAATATCACAACCACACATTTCAATGGAAAACATGTGGCTTCCTTGTGAGGGCAGACATACTGGTTTCCATTTTGCTAATTTAGAGAACAATTCCTTGTAAGAAAGGAGGAAGAGGTGAGAATAATACTAGGTGACAAGTGGCATGTGGGAATGTATCACGGTGTATTTGTAAAAATCTAATTGTAACTCTCATGCTTAGGAGACAAACAACCACCAATGACTCCATTGATTTCTCCATCAATTGACTTCATTATATTTTTTATTTTATGTACTACAATATATCTGCATTTGTGCCATTCCTCTTTTGTATTCTTCCTTTAATTTTTTAAATGCCACTTATATTACTTACACTTATGTTAAATTAGTTAAACTTGTTATCATCATCTTGTTTTCATAAGTCTTCTCATCTTTGTTTGTAAGAACATATGAGATATTGGGCAAAATATTGCCATATTTTAGTAACAGTTTGATCTTTTTCAACTAATTAGCACAAGCTAATGTGCATCTTTGACCCATCCAATGTAATGTGAGTTGGGATGATTTGAGGTTGGTAACTTAAGTTCCTTTTCCAATTGAAGCAATAAAAGGTTATTTTGGTTTCCATTATCAATGACCATATATGCTAGTTTGTGCTTGATTTGGCAGTTCTATATACAATGAGCTTCCTTGTTGTTGGAAAGGCTATCTTTGTGCATTAGCATCAAGTGTGGGTAAATGTAGCTGAGATTTTTGACATCAACCTCTAAGTCTCCAACCTCTCAATAATTCTTATAAAGGAATTATTTTTCCTTTTGGAGCTCTTTTGGCCTAAATGTTTGACATTCCTCATTGGAATGGGCAAGCTTCCTATGATAGGTGCCATATTTCTTCTTCCCACAGTGGGTAGAGGATATGGAATTGATTTATTATTTGTTCTATGGTCTACCCAATATTTTCGGGCTAAGTAATTAGTATAAAGAAAATGAGGACGAAATTCCCTTCATCCACAGCTTCTTGAACCACCATTTATTTGTTGACATTTCTAGGTTTTGGATTGCAAGATAATACCCCAACTTATTTAAATAATATCCACTTGTGGTGTTATAGGACCAAGAAATTTCATCATTGGAATCACTTAAACGAATGTGGGCCTTGATTTCTTTCATGTCCCAAATCCTGTGCTTGGACCTATCCCTACCTCCAAATTTTCATTTAATTTACAACAACATTTCTATTAAGTGTGCATTGACGTGTCTCTGGAATTTGAACAATAAGTGTCTCTATCAGGTTGAAATTGTCCCCAATCACAACTATTGCATCTGTGCCAATTTTGACCCATGGGCTTGAACCCAACTTCCATGCTAGGTATTTTCCAACTATGAGAAAGGCTAGAGTTAAAGCCTTCCATTGGTTTGATACATTCTGGTATTTTTTTGGCGATTGCAGATCCAATTTGAACTTGAGAATTTTTAGGATTAGGCTTTAAGAGAGGGTGCATTTTTATGTTATTTTTTTTCTGGTTTTTATGCATTTTGGTGCTCTATGGGTTGCCTAGTTTCAAATGGATTGGTTTGGAATTGAATGATAAGTGGGTAGGTCTTGTCCAAATCAGTTGGTAGTTTAACCACCCAAAATAGTGGTCTTGTCAAGGTCTTCATAAGAGTAAATATATAAATGAAATATGACTACAGTAAAATGAAAATTAGCAAGCATAAATACCCTCGAAATACTAGACATAACTCTTAGAATAGCACCAAGTTGAGTGATAGAAGCCCTTACAAATTGGGAGGTGAATAACTTGCTACAGACTTTAGTAAATGGTTGTAGATGATAAAGTAACTTGCTTTTATGCACATCTAGATATGAGAATTAATGCAGTAAGACGTGGAAAATAATAAGGTAAACCACCCCTTAGGGGCCACCCACAAGTGTAGAGGCACTTTTAAGTGTTGGATCTATCAGTAGAGAAGCTAGGGAAATGAATAGATACTAAAAAAAACCATCCCATCATTGAGAGTAGATGAGTAAAAATAATGATAATATAATTGATTACTCTACAATTGGGGTCAAAACCCAATTGTATTTTTATGTACACTTTTTTTTTATTTCCATCAAGTTTAAAATTGTTTATCACTTCAAATGATTATAAAATATAACATGGAAGTGAAGAAAAGAAAAAGGATCATGAATACATAGCTTTTTTATCAGGCCCTTGAATGAGGGTTTCACTTACATAGTAATTAGTACAGCAACATTTGTTGTGAAAAAATATATAAATAAGGGACATGCAATTATAAAACAATATTTTAGGGGAAAAGGGCACATATATTTCATTAAGAATTACAATTGTTACATCCAGGAGCCAAAAAGTAGTCAAATAAGAGTTGCCTACCTACAAAACAAATAATAGTTAACATTCCTTGATCCCAACTTAAAGGTTGCCCATATCTTACCTAAAAATGGCAATGTTGGGCAACAATTACATAGTTAAACTTGATCTAAATAGTAAATACATAAATTTCTTCCAAATTGAACAAAGTGTTCATCTCATGAAATGTTTCCTAACTATGTCACTTCTATAAGTAGGAAGGGATTGTTAGACGGATAACATCTCATAGTTCTACATGCTTCTCGAACCATCCATTTTCTCCCAAATAGAGCATTATTCCAATGAACACAAGAAACAAAAAAATTAAAGATTAAAACAGAGATTAATATTAATGGCTTTGAAAGATAGATTCAAAGTTGCAACATGCCATACAATAACCACTCGTTGCACCTCTTACAACATAATATTTTGGAGCATGTATGATTCGTTTTGGAAAGCAGGGAAACACATTCTCAGGGGTTATTCTTGGTCAATAAGTCATGTTCAAGATAGTAGAGGTCTTTCTGTGGGATGCCTGGCCACCATTAGTTTTTCTGGGTAGCAAGATCTTCTCTCTGTAATATGTCTATGGTGCACCCAAGCTCAAAACCATTGGTTAAGGAAAGGTAAGGCTATGAGGGGTCCTTTCTGAGGCACTAAAGCCAAACAGGGGGTAGCGAGGTTTTTCTCAACCAAACAGGAGACTAGTAGGTTACTAGGTGGTTTTTAGGGCCAGGTTTGAATCATTTAGGGCATCACCTGTAGGCGGCCTTCCTCCTGAGTGTATTTAGGGCCATAGAAGATATCGCTTTCAGGGGTCTGTGATCACATGAAGCTTTGAAACCACTCCCCAACAATTACAGCTCTCCAATTACGGGCCAACAATTACTAAACATCCGAAGCAAGCCTCCAAAACCTATAGTTTGTTGACGTGATGTAGCAACATGATCAACTCTTCAACCGCAGGTGAAATTTGGATCAAAAGGGGACTGTCATAAGATCTAACCAGCCATTTTACCAGGTTAAGGGACTACTCCAACTAAAAATTGAAACTCCACTAAGAAAGGGTTGTCACAAGCTCTTCCTAACAACAAACAAGTTTGGAGGCAGCACAATTAAACAATGAGTTTTTAATTAGTATATTACCAACTAAACTTGGATAGTGCTAGTGTGGGTTACAGTTGGAATACTGATCTATTGAATATTGACATTATAGTCAGAATTATATTGGTGGATTATTGGTTTTATAGGTCTATTGTTCCTTAGGCAGTCAGCCCTAACTTGTGGTGGTTTTCTAAAGAAACATATGACTGTTAAATATATATTATATCATTAGTGAATTATATATAAGGGTACTTACCATTATATGAGTTGATAAATGTGCACCGTTGTTATAATTATTTTCATGATTTCCTAGATAAGGATTGAACCCCAAGGGCAAAAATTACTTGGGGACATTGCATACTTCCATTAGAGAAATAGTAAAAAATGCATTTAATTCTACTTGGATCATAATCTATAACCAAAGATGTTGTATTGTCAAATCCATGAGAGGTTTGGGTAGGATGATGGCCCGCAAAAGGCAGAAAGGAGTTGCAGCAAGGTAGACTTCAGTAGGTGTGTGTTGCTATTGAAGCGGATCTCCATAATGTGTCCCTCTATGGTGAGGATGCATGGTAGGACATAATGGTTCAGAGGGAAGTGAAGAAAAGGGGAATATATTGCCAAGGGTTTCTGAGTTTGTTTCAGGCTACAGTGGATTAATAAGGGATATGAGGGCTCAAAATTCTATTTTGAATTTTTTAAAATAAAAGTGGCAATGAACAGGATCTTAGATCACTCCATGCAAATGGTTCTTTTTTTGGCACTCCAATTGACATTATGTTCAAATTGCAATTTCAAAATAATTTTCTCCTTATACCATAATGGATCATGTAGTGGCTGCAAGAAATTCTTATTGTAGGGTCAATCCTCATAGGGTTTTTATTGGTGACTAGAGCAGGTTGAAGAACGATGACTTCTCAAAAGAGGAGGATTTTGCAGTACTTAGCAAGAATGGAAAGTCTCTGGGTATAGAATCTAGATGGCATTCTGTGTGAATTTTACAAGGCCATGAGCCATGATTAGTGACAATTTTTGTCTTTTGGAAAACACATTCCCAAAAAAGCAGCCACAAACACAATTGATGATTGGCATCCAATTACATTGCTTAGAGTGGCACACAAGATGATGGCTAAAACAGAGACTCTAAGGATCTAGGAAATTCCATGGAAGGTTGTCTAACAATAACACAAGTTTTGTGTACAAACAAGTAATCTCAATACCATGTTTTCAACATGTAAAACCTTCAAATGTTCACAAAAACTAGCCAGCAACCCCTTTTCTTTGAAATTGCATTTGACAAAGCTTTTGACTAAGTGGATTGGAGTTTCATTATTCAGATATTGACTCATGTGGAGTTTGGACCTAGATGTGTGACTATGGAGAACACATTTTTCACTAATACATTAGCTTTTATATACCAAATAGTGCTTAGAGAAGTTTAGTTGATTATGCTCACGCTTGTTTAGACATAATCAACCTAGCATAAAGTGATGTGTTTAGTGAATACAAAAATATTTTTTTCCTGGTGGTGTTGGACTCTCTTCCTAACTAGAATCCCTCAACTTGGACATTTACCCCACCCTGGATGGTTGTTAGATATTTGTCTATTCCCTTTAGTCTAGATCTTTTGCCAATATCCATGTAGAATTGGTAACTTCAGCAACTACAAAGGAAACTTCCTGTTTAGCATCATCGAGAACTTCCCTTTACGAGGAAGTTGACCATGGTTACACAATCCTACTAGACTTGCAAATATATTATGTGTCTTTTTGGTTGCATAGCAAGGCCCGATATCAATAGTAGAGCAGATTTTGAGATTGTAACCATGGTCTCAATCAAACAAAAGGGTCTTCCATTGGCCCCTTGGGATGGGTTACTATCCCCAAGGATTTCATGGGGCTTGGTTTGATCAAGCTTACCACTCAAGTGTCTATTTTGACTACCATATGAGTGTCAAGGGGTCTAGAGGGTGATGCTCCATGGCAGGTTCTGTTTTGACCTATAGGATTTCAACAAGTGGGGAAAGTGCAGGGGGATTTTTCTTTGTGTGATATCATCTCCTTCATCCTCCCCCTGTTTATGATATTAGCACCAGATAGGTACTTCCAAATAGATTGAGTGTCTAGACTATAGAAATGTGATTGGATGAAAAGGGAATTTCATCCAAGTGATATGTTATGAAATCTGCAGTGCAGCAGAGTCATTTCTGCAACAAGGATCATTCCCAATAAGGTTGTACAACAGAAGTCTGTAGATCATCCAAAAAAAATGGCACAGTGTGACCATACTCATCTTGAGAGAGAAACGCGAGTTGTGTGGAGGGTTAAAAACAGTGATGTGTGCTGCAGTAGGGCCGCATGTGTTGTGCAAAGTGAGCAGATAAGTCACACATGCCATATGAAGAAGAAAATTGTTGCATGTGCTATGGGCAGGGGTGCAAACAACCCCACAAGTGACAAAAAGGCTACACTGCAGGTTGAGCAGATGGCAAGTCGTGTGCTTTCTTAGGAGAATTTGGTTAGTACAACCTGCACAGGTGCCCAGAAATTTCTATAGTTGTTGGAGATTGTAAGGACCATGTTTCCAGTAAGGAAAACCTTGTACGATAAGATATTATTTAATGAACACCAAAGTTTGATGTGTATATTTTCTATATATGCATGTGTGGGATTGGTGTACAATTTGATACCGCTGAGTTTATTTTATTTACCTGTTAAATCCCAATAGTGATTTTTATTTAGTAAGCTAAAACTTTAAATAATTTACAGTAAGGAAATTTACTAGAAACTAAATTTTCCAATTGTTAGGTTTAATAAAATTTAGCACACCAAATTCCAAGTCTCAAGCTCACTTATTTGAATTTCCTAGAGTAATTGGTTAGCATGGGAACTAGAAATTGTGGGCTTGGATAGGTGAAACATGAAAGACAAATTGGGATCTGGCACACACTCTATTTGGAATTGGAGACGCAGGGTGATTGCCTTCGATAGTTGCGCCACCTTCATGCTTTCACATTCAACAAGAAAGGCATCCTCTTTTTGGGATACATGTGAGATGAAACTAATTGATATTAGATGAATTGGTAGTGCTTGTCTCAAGAGAATGACCTTCTCGACCCTAATAAAGATTCAATTATGGAGTTGGTCAATCCACAACAAGATCTAATGGAAATCAACATTGGAATGTTAGCTCCATTTTAGAAGGATTGGGAGTGGAGTTTTGGTAAGCCTTTGTAATAATATTTCTCTTCTCAACTATACTCAATATTGCATCAACAATATCCAATATCCCCCTGAACTCAATAGAAATAAGTTTCTAGTGAATCATCCTATTTTTCAATATCTTTAGTAGAAGCACTGCTTTCTCTTGTAACAACTTTGGTTTCTTCTTTTTTTGGCTGCACTGCATTATGGGATGTGGGTTTAATGCCAACTTTTCTCCCTCTTCTCAAATATTTGGATCCACAACATATACACTTGGTAACATCTATTGCACATGTTCTTGAGCCTTTTATAGACAATAGTAATCTTGTTGAAACCTCCTTTAGGGGTTTTGAAGCCTTGGACAACACCATAGCACATTTGAAGTCTGCCATTTTGAGGAGAAAGGAAGCAGAGTGAAAAATCACAATCAGGTTCCAAAGGCAAGTCTCCTCTTAAAAATGCTGCTAGGTCAGAGGCAATGCAAACTTCTCAGCCTAAAACATTGGTTCCTTATCATAGAAGAATTATTATGGAGGAGTTGCCTTGGGCTCTATCCCTTGGCACATATGCTCCTTGAAATACTACCCGACTATATGATCTTAAGATTTCTTTGCCATTTTGCTTGCGCACTATATTCAAAAGATCAAAGGACTTTGGTGTAAGGGTATTTTCACTTGCAACTATAGTCACAAGTGATTTTATTTACAAATATCCAACTTGCTATTCTTCTCTAGATGCTGTTGGTCTGCCTAATGCTTTTTTGGATTTCATCATGGTTGGTATCCTCCCTTCTGCAGATGCAGTAGATTTTATACCACAATTCTTAGATGCTTTGTGACTTAATAACCTCAGACTTCAAGCTATTAATGATTGTGGTTCTCTAAGATCTTTTGTGATTTTTTTTACATCAAAAGCCTACTTACGGGCTTTGGCAAGTGACACTCTTAGGTCCTTATCATCTGCCTTGGATGAGATGATATGAAATGCTCCTTATTTGAGGGGGCATGGGGTGGATGTATTGATTGAAATATTAAATACTATTGCAAAACTTGGATTTGGTGCTGAAGTGTCTTCCCTGTTGCAAAAAATTGCCAGCTCTTTTGTGCATGTTCCCATGGAGACTGATTTAGAACAAAAAACAATTAGTTCAGTGGATGGAGATGAATCATCGATGGTAACATCTTAGTTAGGGGTTGATACTTATGATGAAAAATTATTTTCAAACATGGAATTCTTTCTCCCAGATTGTATAAGAAATGCTACATGTATCTTAGATAATATTCTGCATAATATATATACATGGTTGTTTATTGAGAAAAAGGGTATAGAGGCTATGCTACAACTGTTTGATTTATGCCTCTTACCATTTTCATTTCAAGGTGGCCAGAATATTGTTGTTGAATTTAATAAATTTTCACTGCAACACTCATCTCCTCTTACAAGGGTTGTTTGTACTACTTTGAGAGAACACATGAAACCTGCAAATGAATTCATGGATTTTTTGGCTAGGACAAAGCTAGTAGATATTGAGGTAGCACAACGCATATGAAATTTGAGATGAATTTCAATTCTAGATGGTATTTTATCCTTTTCAACACATTTACTGAAAATCACAACAACAATGATGCCTGAAATTGGTTTTGGGGATGCAGACATATTGAAGCATGTAGGGATGGTGTACAAAGAAATAGTTTGATATAAATCTCTTGTTATTGATTCAAAAGTAGATGCGAATAAAGAGGTTGAAAAGGACCTGCAATTGAAAATTTGGCACCAAATATGGTAGGTACAGAAGTTAGAAATGACACTAACACAGTTTCAGTTGTTCGACATGTGAACCTAGTGTATATGAGGAATGGGCTTGCTTCTCATTGGTCCATTGAACCCTAATATATATTTTTTATACAAACAAGACAAAAATAGACCATGGTATTGAAGGGATTACAATAATGTGTCTTGGTCAGCTTGGGCGACATACAGATGCATCAGAGGATGACATTGGAGGCTCTGTAAGCGTACGAGAAACATCTCAAGCCCAAAAAGTTAAAAGGATGTCATTTTATCTCTTGGACTTTGACAATATGAATAAGGTTGTGTTTGTAATGTGATCGTCTTATGTGACTCTTGTGAAGGTTTTTGTAGTTCAAAATCAACATCGTGATGATATAGGATTTCTTAGTGTAGCAACGAAGAATGTAATACAACAATGGTGAATTATTTCTATGATCATGGTTCAATTAAAAGTCTTTTTGACTACTTTTGAAGCAACAGTTCATTTACTTTGGATAGTACCATTATCTCATAGCAAGGAATGGAAATAGAAAATGACAAAGATATTGAAAATGACAAGCAAGAGCATGCACCTTGGTAGTGGAAGAAGCTCTAGAAGTTCAAAAATCTTCAAAAAGCTAAGTGACTAGATGCATATATACCTATGAGTGATATCGTATTCAATTTTTAAATACTGGGTTTTGAATAAAGACTTAAAGGGTTGTAAGGCATTGCGTCTTATGGTGTTTTGATGTATTTGGCTTGCCAGAAACTTAGACATATTTCAAGGTAAGGTTTAGCCATCGTTTCAGTGTGTCTCCAAGTCATGATTGAGCTTTCAAAGTAAAAAAGCCCCTAACACTAGTAAAGAAAGGACATTGATCCATATTTCTATTGTTAAGAGTGGGAATGGTGTTATTTCAATTTTCAACAGTACCAATCAAGGTCAACAAGCAAAATCTGTTGCAGGAGGTATATTATACCATAGTGATTCTATTATACTCATATATTCAAAAATTAAAGCATGTATTGGTACAAGCTCTAACATTTGTGATGAAATAAAGGCACTAAATTTTTTGTTAACAGTAGCAGTAGAGGAGAGGTGACTAAATTCTAGGTCTTTGGGGATTCCTTGGTTATCATTTGGTTGAATGGAGGTTTAGGATGGAAGAATTGTTTTCACAACCCATTCTGGCATAGTTGAAGACAATCAAGGCACAGTTCTTGAAGATATCATTCCATCATATTTATAGATAATTTAAGTCAAAGGCTAATGGATTGTCTAAGGAAGGCTTGCTAATGACGCAAAATGATGGTTTAACATGGGAAATTAGTTATGGTGTAAGAATCTAAGAGAGGTCATTGTAAGAACCCGTGACTATCTATATATATATATATATATATATATATATATCAGTCAAGTATTGTCTTGTGCTTTCGTTCTTTAGTCCCTCAGGTCCATCTTATATAATATCATTTCAAACATTTGTACAAACTTTGTCAGTTGATAGGTACCCCAATAGGAAATGGAGCACAACAACATTAACACTTGCAGATTCAACATGTACGATTAGAAAAGTTTGCATGAGTCCTTTCTATTATCACTTTGTACTTCTTTTGATGCATGCGAATTAACCGTTTAGGTTGACCCTAAGTACCACCAACAGAACTACTGAATTTACACCATATGCAAATACTTGAATTCTATTGATGAAAAAATAATTGCCTCTTTTATTATTTGAAGCATCCATTGTATCTAAATATTGTTCATAAACATTAAAATTTTAAAAATAGGAGTGAAAAAACATCTTGCACAAAGCAATAATTAGATCATACTAGCAAGCCAAGAACCTTCAAATTATTAATGACACCATTGTGTAGAGATGCAAATAATGGGCATTTAACACATGCATCAATCTTGATAGAATATAAAATTTTGAATGGTTGGTTTCATGTAATTGTACTCCACAACATGCTATATTGTGATATGTGTATGCACATATTTTCTCAAGCTCCACATAGAAGAAGGTTTGATAACTAAGGAAAAATATTTATGATGTCACTTGTTTACAAATTTGAGAAAGCCTCAAGGGTTACAATCAAAATCAAGAAATTTTGTTTCCTGGTGGAACGTGAGACATTCTTGGATTTGTATAGCACTTCAATGCTTGTTTAGGATCTAGGTAAGTGTGAATGAATAAAATCTTTCTGTCATTGTTCTATATTGGATTCCCATTCTCTCTAAGTTATCAAAGGCAAGTTAAAACCTGATTAGACTAAGGGAAAACATATTCCATTGCCAAAATTTAACCTTACAGGGAAGTGCACTACACTTGTTTGATACTTCCACACATTTTAAAGGCATGCCAATAGAAATGTCATTGTTGCTGGATAAATTAGCATTGGTTAGTTTTAGAAAAGTTCTCTTTGTCAAATATGTTGTTTTCATGAAGTAATATTTCCAACGAACAGGATAAAGACTTGGCATGTCTAGGACATAGTGGTGTTATTTCTTGCCTGTACTTGTGATTTATTATTATTCCACCACTAATAACTTCATTACGTAGTTTTATGTTTAGTAGTATATTACAATAGTGACTTGTTAAAGGAAAATGACTCTAGTTAGTTTGAACGTCATAAACTAGAAGGAAATCTAGCTTTGAATTAGAAAAATGGAATATATTCTGAAAAATATGTTTTTTGATTAGATATAGGCTAGTTTCCTAATCATTAAAAAAAAGAGTCACGAAAATAAACAATGATTTTGGACACAATGAATTACAGAACTCTCCAACTCAAAAACAAGTTAGCATATTCAGTTTTGTCTGCATTAGAGAAAAATGAATGAGTAACATCAAGTTTGCTTTGAATATTTATAGAATCAATTTAGAGATTCTAAATGGAAATTGTGTTTGCTAATATTTCTCAATTAATTACAGGAAAAACAAGGCGCATACATAATTTGTTGGCTTATGGGAATTGGATTCCTTTTCCCTTGGAATAGTACGTTGATAATTGAATATTACTATATTGAAGCTATATTCCTGGTTAGTATCACAATTTACAAAGTTTTGTCTTATTCTTTTTTAGTTTCTTGTTGTAATCTTGTGTCATCAATACTTTGTTCTATGCATTAGATTTCTACTAACTAGTTTTATTGTTGAAGTGCCACTACTTAGAGATAACTAGAGGAAACGATACAACTACAAAAGTGGAGCATGAGACATTCTTAGTAGAAATTTCTAGCTCTGTTGTGTTTATTTTTGAAATTTTAATTTCTTTGTTTATATGAGTCATCTGGCCACATAGTGGCTAATATTAACCAACTAAAGAAAACTTGTTCGAGTTTCTTGCTTTTATGGGGAAAAATGACATTAAAAATATTGTTTATGTTGAGGTATAGATCATATAAATCCTTTATAGTCTACTTTATTTTATATTCCAGTGTTCATCGACTTTCATGTCGTATACTTTGCATTATAACTTTTTTTGTTTTCTTTTTGCAGAAAATGGACTCAATATTGATGGTAAGAAGAAATGATTGAAGAAAGAGGGAAACAATAACACTAGAGTGACAAAGAGAGAGGTGTATTGGTCTATTGGTACCCATAGAGCCAATATCCCGCACAAGACACACACATAAATACTGATGGTCAAGTTTTCAGAGTTGGTGAATTCACTTGCAATTCCTTGGCAAGATAATGATAATTCTTTGAAGTGATCAACAATATTTTATCTGTAAATTATACTCCAACCAATATTAAGTTGGAAACTCATATTGTAATACTTGAAATTTTATATAATATAATTTATGTGGTTGGAATTATTTATAGTTGCACTTGATATTACTTGGTATTGTAATTAACAAATATAACTTTGCGTTTTCATATTAGATGAACATGTAATTTGTATGACATTTTTTTTAAAATTTAGTTGCAAAATCATACTAATTAATTTATGTTTATTAATAATGAACACATAAAATCAATCTAAAACTATTAAAATAGTAGTTTATATTGATTAATGATGAACACAAATAAAATGAATATACGACTAAATTAGTCACGTATAATGAATGATTATTAATGAAAGTAAATGAAATTAATATAAACTACTAAATTAGTCATTTATATAATGAATAAATTACTACTGCAAATGATAAATTTGTGTCTACAAATGATGACTAAATTTTGCATATATACGACTATTAGTAGCTAATTTATAGTATCTTATAACACGGCTAAATTTTAGTCATATTTCTTCGATCATTAATTGGTTTCAAACGATGACTAAATTTTGCATATATATGAGTATTAGTAGCTAATTTATAGTATCTTATAACACTACCAACATTTTGGTCATATTTCTTTGGTCATTATTTGTTTTTGTCGAGTGATCGTATAGTAATATATTTTGTTGTATATTTGGTCATTAATTGTGACAATTAATGACCAAATCAATGATTATATCAATGACCAAATCAATGAACAAAATTAATGACCAAATCAATGACTAAATTAATGATAAAATCAATGACTAAATTAGTGACTAAATTGATGACCAAATATACAACTAGACAACAAAATTGAGATAACCAATTAATGACTAAGCTAAAAACGACCAAACGTTGGTCGCGTTATAAGATAATGTAAATTAGCTACTATTGGTCATCGACCGAAAAATAGTCGCTTATATGAAAAATTTAGTCATTTTTTTAGTAACTAATTAGCCATTTTGTACTAGGGAAAGGTGGGCAACTTCATCTGCATGGCCATATCATCTGCAGGTGGGGGTGGTGGTGGGGTGGGAGGATTATTACCCTTGCGCGAGTTTGATGGTGGTGTAGCAGGAGGGCTAGTCTTCACATGCATAGCCCCGCTTTTGTTTAGATCAGGGGAATTTCTCAGAGGATTGTACAGAGATCTATCCCCTTTTTTATTGACCCAATAGTATTTGTCACTGCGCGTCAGGATTTCGCTCTGATTGGGGGTCGTTCACTCAATATGGCTACACAAAATACCCTTTTCACATAGTAGCATCTTAATCAGTAGAGGAAAATTTTGTAAGAACTTACCATTAAATCCTTTGAAAAACCTCCTTTCAGCTTCAAAATAGGACACAAAATGATCGAATGCAAATTCCGTTACAAACCCACCCAATACGTTGTTGACCCAATGATCTACTGTCCAGGTAATATAATTATCAGTCCTTTCCAATTATTGGATTAATTCAGGGGTCAACTACGTGACCTGATCATCCTTCCAACAAGTTTGGAATTCTTCTAACCTCGTCAACCACTCTTGTAGTTCGTGTGCAAAGGTTATGAAGAATATCTCATGCACCTCCATAAAAATATACTTATTCTTCCACTCTTCAACAGATAGCTTCTTACTTCTATTTTATTTTATGCCAAATTCATGAATTTGTTGTCCGAACCAGTCCTCAATTTCAGGCTTTAATGGTTGCCAATGACCTCGCGACATCACCCAACCTCTCTCAAAATTCTCCCGGACATGGAAATGGAACCATTTGTTGACTTGAGGGGTCCTAACCCAGGTTCAAAATTGAGGTTAACCAACAAAACCCTCCTACTACTAGCCCTTTCGACAGTGACCTACTTGCGCAAGTCAAAGTCTCACTCGAAGTAGTATGGGGGGGTGTTGGAACTAGGTTTCTGCACCCTAAGAGAGATTTGGAATGATGTGGGTGCCTTAAGATCCCAAACAACCATAAACAAACCTTCACTATGGAAACCCTAACTAGTAAACCATTTTAGACAGATTTAGGTCTAATAAGCAAAATATCTTGCGTGAGTTAACACAACAATCATAAATTAATTAATAACCCTTAGCACATCATATCAGATATTTCTACCATCAGATCTATCCAATAAATAGTTATATAAACCCAATCACAGTTGTGCAAGAGATACAATTGCAGAGAGTACAGAAATCAGAAACTAGAAGCAGGAAAATTCATAACATAACCAATAGATGCATATAGAACTCATATATCCACAACAATACTCCTTTATTACTTAGTCATTTTAGATCCTTCATACAAAACACTCCAACAACCCACGCACACAGCCAGCGGGGTCTGCACATAGCAGGACTAAGGTCTTCGCGCACACAGCCAGCAGGAGCCTTATACCCAGACAAATCTGCACAAACTATAAAAAATTATCCAACTCTATCATCCACATTCATAATTATCCAAAACTACCTTCTTAGACTCAACCTATTCATTTATTTATACTATTTAGCCTACGCTACTCTATGGTCCACAAACCATGATTTGTGGCCCCTTGATCTACCCTTTGATCCATTACAATTCATGAGGGGTTTTGACCCACCCCAAAACCCCTGTGCAAGACTATAATATTGCAAAATATAAAAAAATGGTCATACTTAGGGGACCACGCTCGAACAGGTTTCCAACCCTGTTCTTGTCATGAAAAAATAGGGCACCATATGCGTTTGTACAAATTTTTGTGATTTGAACAAAGCCTGTCCAAAGGACAATTACCCTACCCCATTTATCGATCGGGTTATAGATGCTTGCATGGGACACGAGACCCTATCCTTCATGGATGGTTTCTCGAGGTATAATCAAATCCAAATACGCCACACAGACTGGTATAAAACGGCGTTCACCACCCCATGGGGCAGGTTCACATACTAGGTGATGCCATTTGGTCTTAAAAATGTTGGAGCCACCTTCCAGTGGGCCATGAATTATATCTTTCATGACTTGGAACACCTCATCCTCGCCTACTTGGATGACCTCACCATCCATTCCAAGAAGCGATATGATCATCTCGAGGATTTTCGACTGGTATTCCAACGATGCCGATAATACAACCTACACTTGAATCCCCTCAAGTGTGTCTTCTACGTCACAGCAGGATGACTTCTAGGTTTTATTGCGTTCAAACAAGGGATTAGAGTGGACCCTCTCAAGGTCCAAGCTATCAAAGAGGTACCATCACCTCGAACCCTCAAGCAACTACAAAGCTTGCAGGGAAAGGCCAACTTTCTGAGATGTTTTATCCCAGACCACACCACTTGCACACAGGGATTCCTACACCTCCTTCATCGGGATATCCCTTTCAAATGGGATGATCAAGCCCAAAAATAATTTGAGCCGTTGAAAGACACATTATCATCAGCACCATTGATCAGTCCCTTGGACTACGACAAGGATTACACCCTGTATCTATCAACATCTGAGACCTTTTTGGTCGGAGTATTGATCCAGGAAGGCCGCGATGGGGACGAACACGTAATATACTACGTTAGTAAAACATTATCAGTCATAGCATTAAGATATGAGCCCGAAAAAAATATTTCCCTAGCATTGATACACGCAGTCCAAAAACTTCAGCACTACATTATCTTAAAGACTACAATTGTCATCGTAGATATCAACCCCATGAGATACCCACTCACACTCTATTTAATGAACCATAAGTATGCTCACTGGATAGTTATACTGCAATAATTCGACTTACATTTTTTCTCCCCCAAGAGCAAGAAGGCTTTAATTTTAGTCGAGTTCATCGCGGACCTCCCAAGTCAGACCAAAGGATCACTAGTGAATGATTCGCTACCAGACAAACATCTCTTCCTAGTGATAACTGAAAACCCTTTGTACAGATATATTCTCCTATTTTTATGAACCCAAAAGTTCAGACCCAAGCTCACATGTGACGACCGTTGACGCATATGCCATCAGGCCCCTCGATACCTCCTTATGGGATATGTCCTATACCGAAGGGGAATCAACACCATATTACATCGATACCTCACCCACGACCAATCTGAGCAAGCCCTTAATGACTGTTACAACAGAGCTTGCAATGGTGACCTCTCCAGAATGGCCACCGCCCAAAAAGTCCTCCGGGCAGGATATTTTTGGCCCACGTTATTTTGCAACTAAATTTCAGCAGTCAAGAGGTGCGAGTGATGTCAACGCTTTGGTCACAAGGCAAGATCCCCTCTCGCTCCCCTGCACCCCATCATAGTCATTGGTCCCTTCTGCAAATGGGGGATCGACTTCATGACTTACAACCCCACGTCGTCTAGTGACCGCAAGTACATTATTGTGGTCATCGACTACTTCACCAAATGGGAAAAATCGATGCCCACATACGACAACACGACAGAAATTGTTGCACGGTTTCTGTTCAACCATGTCATCGCCTGGTTCATTCTACCAAAAGTGTTAGTCTCCGACCATGTAAAACATTTCGAAAATGAAGTCTTCCAAGATCTATCTCGTCACCTTGGATTCATACATGAATTCGCTTCACCATACTACCCCCAATCCAATATACAGGTAGAATTTGTAAACAAAGTACTCAAAAAAATGTTACAGTGCATGGTAAATAACCACAAAACGAACTAGCACCACATGATTTTCTCTTCCCTGTGGGCGTACCAAAAACATCAACGGGGTTCACACCCTTCCACTTAGTGTATGGGGTCGAAGCCCTGATTCCCATCGAATGCAAGATCCCAAACTTACACGCTACCATCGAACTCCTCGATGACACCCAGCCTCTAGAGAAATGCTTAGTACAACTAGATCTTGTCGACAAAAGTCGATGATAGTCGCTCCAGCACAAAAAGGCCCATAAAAAGTGGGTGAAAGCATCGTTCGATCGCAACATCACCCCTCGATTATTTATCGAGGGGGAGTTAGTCCTATTGTATGATGTCGCGAAAGAAGCCTTAGGGCTAGGAAAATTTGAAACATTGTGGAAAGGTCCCTATATCATAAAACAATGTCTCCTAAAGGGGGCATAAATCTTGAAAGAGCCCTACAGAACATTCTTCAGCAACCCCATCAATGGTCTCTACCTCAAGAAATTTTACCCATAAGGGTCACAAGGGCTCAGCCCTAGAGATAGCATACACAAACCGAACTTTGTTTTTTATCACAGACTTGTTACAATAAGTGCTATGGTGCCAAAAATGGATCTTCAACCCAACCATTATTTTGGATTCATTGATGGAGCATCGTGATAGCCTCAAAATTTAGCAGCATCCGCCTAAGATATCATACCACCCTGATCGATCGCCATTCTTCACCAACGGAGTATGCATCAAGTCAGCTACAAACAATTAGGCAGAATATGACACTGTCATAGGGCTCATATGTGATGCCTTCAATCAAGGAATCTGCCACTTTCATATCTACCTTGATTCCCAGTTAGTGGTTTCACAATTAAACTAATAATTTGAGGTACGGGATTCACATCTATTTAGAAAATATTTGTGTGAAAAAATATTAAGCCATCAATTTGATCGTATTACATTCACACATGTACCAAGAAATAAAAACCAGATAGAAGATCGCATATCTAACCACATCCTAAACTGGAATTCATATCATATAAACCATCATACATAAAACCAAAAAACATAAAAAACATAGATAGCCATCAGTGATGCACAACATTCATCAAACATATAAACTATAGAACACATAATGTAGAGCCACAAAAAATAAATCTCTCATAAATACCAAAAAATATGTGTCTGAGTACAAATAACAAGTCATGTATCTAATCCGCAGGTCAGCCAAAAATACATATGCACATGTCGTCAAAAATAAGGGAAGAATCCTCATAATGGTTTCTTTCTCTGTGTACAAAATATCTCTAGGGCTGCGCCCCGCCAGGTTGGGAACCTGGCCCCACAATGCAAAGTCGATCGATAGCCCCTCTCTCGGGCCATCAGTGCCTCTAACCAGACATCATCTAAGTCATCAACAAACCCATAGGTTGGCATACCCTGGGTCATCCTGTCCACTCGGTCCCAAGCTTCCGCCAAGTTGGTGGCTCATAATCATAGCCAAAGTACACTGCTCGGCTAAGTTTGTCACTGATGCTATCAAAATGCACCCCTCCGTAAGTGGCGCCCTGCCACAGTGAATATTCACAAAGTGTCAAAGATCTACCCTCCCAGGAGGGAGTGGATAGGGGAGTGCCTCACCCTGAGGTATTAGACCTGTCACGAAATAAATATTTGTCTTTTTACGGATATCCAAGTCACACCCTCGCAGCACCATCACTCTGCATCGATTGTTCCTGCAACGGACCAGGGAACACAGTGATCGATCTTGCGACCACAAGAGGTCATTCTCAAGAAACTTGATAAGACTCCATCGAGCTAACTATTGACGAGAATTAGCATATTGTTCCACAACCATATGGAGGTCAGTCTAGTCTCTCTCTCTCTCCACAACATCCTGCCACCGAACAGACACACATCAGTGACATCAAAACACGAAAAAATTTAAAAATTTTCCAAAAAAAATTCAAAAAATCACCTTGGCTTTTCAGCATGTATGTTTCTCAAACAAGCGCACTAACCGTGTGTTTGTATCTCAGAAAGATGTAGAGGTCATGCACAAAAAGCACCCAAAGGCGCAAAATCTTTGTGCAAATCCTCAGTTTCGCACGGAGATTTCGTGCATGTGCCTTGATCGCCCACATGGTCAAGGAAAAAAATGGATAGGGTTCCGTACAAAACTTGTATGGACAACTATCGAGTGAAACTAAAAAAAAAAAAATGCAGAACGTTCTAGGGCCTACCTGACTAAAGTAGCACGAATCTCGGGTGCACAAACTGATCGGAATGACAAGAAAGGCTCAGCAGCAAGCTCTGGCCTCTCAAACTCTCAAACACTCGAATGACACAAATGAGTTAAAATGAACCATATTGGCCTATATGTCACCCTTTTCAAATTGTTTGAAGGACCATAACGAGAGCTCAGAGAGCCCACTTGCACAACCGAAAGAAACACATTGATCAACACCTCATAATGCACAAAGGAGACTCCACACATTCACGTCTCCAAAAAATATTTTTTCCAGTTCCAATGGGTATGCCCTCTCTTATCCTCTTTTCATTCAAGACATTTTGTCAATATATTTGAATGAGAAAAATTCTTTCACTTGGGGTATTTTGTTGTAGGTATTATATAGTACAACAAACCATCTATTTCCTCATGCAACAAAGGTTCTAGAGCAGGTATCATTCTAACCTCAGCATGATAGAGTCCTAGAGAAACTCTGCATATCCTGACATCATTTCTCCACAAGAAATCAACCATAGGTTCCAAACACCTGACCATGTTTATCATCTCCCCACCTTGCACATGATAAACATCCTCGTTGATTGGTAGAGCCTCCCCCTCCATGGTGTTTATCACTCAAAGTAGACCATGCATAAAAAAATATGGCCCCATGGCCATATCGCCTCAGTCCGGGAAGCACTTCATGATCATTCATCCACCATGCATCAAGTCAACTTTTACCATATCAAAATAAAACCCCTTTCCCGGACTACCATTTTCACAAGTAGATCGAACACGCACCACCACGTCTCGCATTTGGCCTACCATCCCCCCATCAACATCGCCCATCTACGATATTTTCCATCCACTTCATTATCCCCATAGCAACACCAACCATTGGGACCCCTACCCGCAGCAAAAACACCTTCCTCACATCATCAGTGAGCGATCATTTTCATGTTTTTGGGGCACCTATCTCTGTGTTTTATACAATCCAAACCCATTTTTTATTATTTTGGCAAGTGCAAAAAGTTTCTATAGGAGAACATACCCCACCCATCCATCCAATTTTCTCCCATGGCAGCAGTCCCTGATCACCCTTGGTGAGAGAATCACATTGTTCACGCAAAGCCACCACAACATTCATAACCAACATATACCCACCTTGGACGTCCTATCGACTCCAGGGCTTTCCTCATCAGAAATAGTTATGACTGCCGCCAAACTTATTTTTTCATGCTCTGACCTTGGGCCACTGAACTCCCACCATCAGTTTTTAGTCATCCCTCATCATCATGCCTATCTTAAATCTGTCATATTAGAGACCCTAGTCCCTTGCATTAGTAGCTCTCTCGTTCAGTTGAGGCTTCCTTTTTGTAGACTTCAACACACATTCCCTAAAAAGGAAGAAGTGCCTTGGATGGCGCCTCATCTCAATAGGGGCATCCTCTAGTGGCACTACGGGAATCATCATTTCCCATAGATGTCATCGATCCCCCTGACATTCGACTACAACATAAGCTTTCATGTCAAGACGGTATCGTACTTCACAACCATTGCACTTTTTCCAAATTCGTAAGACTCGTGCCATTATAAGCATTTCTTTCAGCAATTCTTACACGGGAAGGTCCCAGTCATACACCCATGCATACAATAAGAATTTATATTCCATACCAAGATTACGCATGTGGGCACCACATTCAACCTATTATCAAAGAAAAAACGCCCCTAAGGGCGTTAGCAATCATCGTCATCAACCAAATCAGCAGATCACTACCATATGAGTGACACAAAAAGAACATTTATCTATCAGATATACTCTTTAACTAGCCAAGGAATCACGAGCATGGGACATGCCCACCTCGTAGAAAAAATGTATTTATTGTATCATACTATCTCTTGCGGGTTTCCAACATAACATGTCCCTCTTTTACCCACTGCAAGGGGTCTCCAACCTTGGGTTGTACGTAGGTCTCTCTCTCTCTCGACACAGGTTACAAAGAATAGAAACTATAATGTATTTAGGCTATATATTTCTTCCTAGACCTCACACATTACGGGGCAACTGTTATCACTATAAAATTAGACAAGCAAAAAGACATCATGAAATGTCAAGAAGAAAGATTTACAAGGCTGAGAAACATTAGAGAATCTGGAAATTTTAAATCTCTAAGGTCAAGAGGCAAAATATCAAATTTCTCATAGAAGACACATGCAAAGTGAGCTCCGCGCGCATTTTTCTTCGATAAGCGCACTGGTCTGTGCGCTTTCCCTAAAAAAGCCGCACGGTCCTGAGCATGGGGGAAGTCACCATCTGGGACCACTTGACACACTTCAGGAGAATATTCTCCACTTGAGGCCGCCCAAGGGCAGCCACCTAGAGCCACCTTGATACCTCAAGAAAGCACACAAAGGAATCAACCCCCACTCTTAGGTCACTATCCACAAGTGTACCAAGAGAGGGAAGAAGGATTTAAATTTGCATATAAATTTCCACCATGAGAAGAACAAAATGAGAACACATTGTTATGCTGGCCAAATTTACCATGAGAAAACTAGTAGTGTGTGATCCGAAGCAGCAATAGAGTTAGAGGATTCAGTTGTTGGCCACCCAACAACTCAAATCCCTTAGGAGAAGAGAGAGGCCTTGCAGAACAAGCTCAAGGGTAAATTCCTCCTTGCATTGGGTATTAAAACTCCATAGATCTAAGGATCCTCTACAAGTGTGTAACATTCTACCTTTTCTTTACTAATAGCGACTAATAAGAGGGGATAAGTTCTCTGTTTGAATTATTGGCTCATTTGACTCATTTGAGCTTGTGTTTATGTTTTATTTTTATTTTTTTTCTTCTTCTTATTTGCACTATACTATGTTCCATAAACTAGTTTATTTTACACGTTAGTATGTTTCCACTAACCAGATAACAATTCTTTTTGCATTTGACCATTACTTGTAGGTTGCAAAAATTCCTACCAAGCACCAGTGTTTTAGTACACTTGTGCACTAAACACACCATAACAATCTGCATGATTTTTCTGTGTTGCACTACCTCATACTCACTAAAAATTTGTGATGCATCTCCTCAGAGGTAAGATAATTACCCTATTTTGATGGTTCTGGTAGTGTTGTATTATTTTTGGAAAAGTTGGAAAAGGTTGTCCCGAAAGAAAAAAGGTTATGGGCACTCGATCTTGCTATGCGCGCCACTCCAACACATTGGTGGGATACGCATAAATGGAACCTTGAATATTGGGAAGAATGTAGTAGGATGATAAGGTTGTGCTTTGAGCAGCCTGCTACCCCATCAACTAAGATTTTTGGTGGCCGCGGTGATCTGCGCAAACACCCGACTACATGGATGGAATTTTGGGATAATACACGCAGGGATGAATGGGTTCACATGTTTTTCCATACGTTGGGACCAATCCCTAATTCATGGTATTTGGAGATGGAGCTACGCCGAGGGACCCTTAATTGGTTTCAATGAGTGAAAGTTTCATGTTAACTTTCGACATGGCCGGTGGATCGGAAGGATTGGAGGAAGCCCTGCCGGATATAGAAGCAATTGTATTTGATGATTCCTAGCCTCAGATAGAATGTTGCACCAGCATGGGAAGTGTAGATGCAAAATATTTTCAACTACAAAAATATTTTGCTGGAAAATAAGGAAGATCCAAGAAATATCAATATCCCCGAATTTGAGGGGGAATGCGTAGTTGCAGAGCCCTTGTTAGGGATGGTGGATGTAACTAAGCCTCTGAAACTAAAGGAAGTCAACATTGGGATGGAGGAATAGCCCAAGTTGGCCAAAATAGGAGATTATTGGGATGATGACATAGTCGAAAGGATTGTGGAGATGTTGACTGAATATCAGGACCTGTTTCCCACAAAGTTTTATGAGCTCAAAGGAATTTTAGGAGATTTTGGAGTTATGAAGATCACTCTGAAACTAGATGCACTCCCTATCAAGCAGCGACCATACTGGTTAAATCCAAAATATAAGCAGAAATTGAAGGAATAATTAGAGAATATGGTTGATCCAGGAATCATTGAGCCTGTGGAGTAGTCTGATTGTATGCGCCCAATGGTTGTTCAAGAAAAGAAGACTAAGGGAGAAATAAGGATTTGTGTGGATCTACGCAAATTGAATAATGCATGTGTACATGACCCCTTCCCGACTCCATTTTCAGATGAGATATTGGACAATATGGGAGGAAAATAGGCTTACTCTTTCACTGATGTATTTTTAGGGTATGATCGTATTAGGATTGCGCCAGAAGACTGAAGTAAGACCACTTTTTCAAATGAATGGGGATCCTTCCAATAAACAGTCATGCCTTTTGGATTGAAGAATACACCTGCTATATTCTCGTGCATAGTAGTAGTTGTATTCAAGGAGTTGATGCACAAGTTTCTGGAGGTGTGCTTTTATGATTGGACTGTGTTTGGTCTGGTAAAGAAGCATGTGTCCAACCTGCGCATGATGCTTGACACTTGCAGCAAGAATCAGATATCTCTTAACTTGAAGAAGTGCATATTTTGTGTTCCTTTTGAAATATTGTTGGGACAGATTGTTTCTCAACAAGGATTGATGGTAGATACAGCCAAGATTATATTTATTATCAACATGGAGGTCCCTACCAATGAAAAACAGTTGCTCTCTATTCTAGGACACACCAGATATTATAGAAAATTCATTCAGGGCTATGATTTGATCACTGCACCTTTTGATAAATTGTTGAATAAAGATGTGTCATTTTTATGGGATGAGGAATGTCAAAAGAGCTTTGAGATGCTGAAGGAAAAGATGGTTACTGCACCTATTCTAATATTACCAGACTGGTCCAAGGTCTTCCACATCCATGTTGATGCATCCGATATTGCACTTAGAGTTGTTTTAGCATAGCCAGGAGAAGGAGATATTGATCACCATATTGCCTTTGCAAGTAGGAAGCTCTCCAGTGCAGAGCGCAACTACTCAACCACATAAATGGAAGGATTGGCTATGGTCTATACTCTGTAGAAATATAGGCATTATCTGCTAGGAGGGCACTTCAAGATGTTCACTGACCACTCTACTTTGAAGTACTTGTTCTATAAGCTTGTGTTGGGGGGGAATATTTGTAGATGGTTATTTCTATTTCAGGAATATGATTTTGAAATCATTGTTAATCCTGGTAGATTTAATTTTGGACCTGATCACTCATCTCACATTGATAACGAGGAGGAACCAACCTGTCTGGAGGAGGGACTGCCTGATGCACATATATTTTCTATTAAGTTGGTTGATGAACACTTTGTAGATACCATTCACTTTCTGACTAACTGGAAGTGTTCCTGCTGAATACTCGGTCCAACAAAAAAAGCACTTGGTTTCGTGTGCAGTTGATTTTACATTGATTGTTGGTCAACTATACAAGTTGGAAGCATAAAAATAAAAGGAAGCAGAAAAGGAAAAGGAACCTGAAGAGGAAGCTGAGGTGGATCTCGGAGGCACAAATGGTATAGATGGTACATAAGATGAATTCCCCAGAGGTACCAAGCATGACATAGAAACCCCCAAGGGCCTGCACAAGAAGAAAAAAGGTTCGAAGGCAAGAGGCACGACAGAAGTCACTCTCACAGAGGATGACTTGGACAAGATCACAGATGTGGTTACATATGCCTCCGAAGATAGATGGATTGTGCTCAAGGATAATTACAAGGCTATAGTAGATTCATTGTAGACTGGATTGCAGGTGTTTCAGCTTAAGATAGATAATATTCAAGCAAGTGTGTCTCAAGCAAGGCCGATTCAAGTGAGCGAGAGCACAACTATGATAATCAACACAGTAGATAGCAAGATCTGCCTCTTCCCTGGAGTAGAAATCACGATGGAATGACCTGAATTGTGCGTGCAGGTGAAAACCTGCTTAGAAGTTGGCCTTGACTTATCAATGCTCCCCAGTGGAAATTTTTATGTGATCCAGGCAATCATAACAGATGAGCTGCAGTGTAGAGAGGCGTGCGTGCACCAACAGCTCACCAAATCAGAGCATAAGGTTGTAGAGAAAATGCAAGAGTCTTTCTAGGCTCAGACAACACAACAAGCAGCGATGGCACAACGCGCGGAGTTAAAAAACTTGACTGATCGTCGGTGTGGTGACCTGCCAAAGGTTGTATCCCTGCCTCTTCTGCACCCCAGGCTAATATTTAAGATTTATTGGCTGCCCTGAAGGCCTCTCATTCCAAAGTACAGGTAGTCAAAGTAGACTTCAAGCAGCAGATTATGCAGTTGCAAGAAAAGCTTCAACCAGAAACCCCACCTGAAGTTCAAGCGCAACGTGCTGCTTTATTCGAAGAAGCATCAAAAATTATTGCAAAAATCGTCGACAAGGGTACAGAGCTTCAAGAAATAGCTATGGGCCTATTGACATCCATGCAGAAAGATCCCCTTGTTAGAAAGATCTAGCAAGAACTGCGTGCCAAAGAGCAGGCATTTGATGAGCTTCGGGAGGCATTTACCATATGTGTGTCTGCTTAGCGAATGGCACGATTGTAGACAAGTCAGATATTGCACGATGAGGTTGAAGACCTGTGGAGGAAAAATCACATCATGACCGACCACATGAATCCATGGGCAGATGAAGTAATGAAGTTTCCACAGGATTTGGATGTTGTTGTTAAGAACCTGAACCACACTTACCAAAGTATCAATCTTGCAGCAGAGGGGCTGACCTGTCAGAAGTTAGTGGATACAGCGCATAGTGTAGCCAATCAGAGCATGGGTGCCCTTGCACCCTTCGCTACTGCCATAGAGGAGTTGAAGATGAATATGAATACCCTAGTACCTCTATGACTCTAAACAAGTCACAATATTGTGTTGGGAGATTGTTGGATCAAGGTCCCTTAGGACTGCAATTTTGAGTAAAAAATAGTATTTTTTGTAGTTTTGAGTCATGCGCACCAAGAAATGCACAGTCAAGGGGCTTTGGGGTGGGTCAAAGTCCCTTCATGAGTTGTAATAGGCTAAAGGGTAAATATAGGAGTCTCAAACCACATTTTATGGACCTTAGGATGAGTGCAGACTAAGATATAAATATAAGTCTAGATTGAGTCAGATAAGATAGTTTTTGATGGAAGTGTATGTATGTTCTGAACTTTGAGGTAGATTTTTGTAAGTGTCTGTGTCTGAAAGGCTCCTACTGGTTGTTTGCATGGAGACCTTAGTTTGGCTATGTGTGGACCCCGCTGGCTATGTGCGCGGGTGAATCTGAAGGATTGTAGAGGGTTTTGCGAACTGTTGATGAATAAAGAAGTGTTTGGATAACTCTGAGTACTAAATGCATCTGTTATCTATTTTTGTGATCTATTTCCACATATGATTTTCGTTCATGTTTATGAGTTATATTATCTGTGATTGGATCAGTTGCGTACCTATGTTTATTGCTGATATGAATGTTAGTTGCATAGATATAGCTCTATAAAGGCTGAATATTACATTATTAGGATTGTTAAAGGAATTGTGGATCTTTTTACTAGGTGCACACACTAGATTAATCTGTGTTAATCAACCTAGGGTTTCTGGTTAGTGTTTATGGTGCATAAGATGGTCTATGTGTTAAATAATATCTTAAGGTGCCAACATCATCTAATTATCTCTCAGGGTGTGGAAACATGGTTCTAGCACCCCCCCCAAACTACTTCAGGTGATACTTTGGCCTGTGCAAGCATGTCATTGTTGAAAGGGATAGTAGTAATAGGCTTTTTTTGGTTACGCATTAACTTCAAACCTGGGTCAGGACCCCTTAAGCCAAAAGTAGGGCAGAATTGGAGCAGATCAACATTACAAACATAGAAACTACTATTCTGGAGATCAAGAAAGTATTGCAGAAGAAGAATATGTTGAATCAATTAGAGACTAAATGTCAAACTTTGGACATTGTTTTCCAAATGTTTCACACTAAGTTTAACATGCTAAATCAGAAAGGATTTCCTAGATTAGTAGCTCCCAATGACAAATTCATAAACTTGGAGGAGTACTGTAAAAATATCTACACCATTTCCATCGACAAAGTTAAGTTTGTAGGAATTAAAGGCCATATAACAGGGAATATTTTATGGAATATTTAGATTTTGATTTGATAGTTAAACATGAAATCAAACATCTCTTCAGCAACAAGCCTAATTTCGAAAGATACACAGAAGTACATGAAATTTTAAGAAGACTAGTAAATCTAGAAATATCGAGTCAGGATAGATGGGATCACTTGTGGGAAACCATCGAGTAGTTTTTGTCCCCAACAAAATGCCAGCACCACAACATTTTTTGGGCTACATCATCAACTATTTCCTCAAAGATAGTGATAGATTAATCATCAGCTTTTTTTTCCTACTATTTGATATTATTTTTGTAATTAGTTTAGATACTTCTAAATGATAAAAATTAGTATAAATAACTCTCGATTCAAGTTATTAAGGTTTGCACCCTTGGATGAGAATTTGTAAGCAGAATTGTAATGAGATTTTGATCATTGAAGATAAATAAAAGGATTTTGGATTCATTTCAATCATTTTGTCTTCTTATAAGTTTTTCTAGTATTCATTTCATTCTGTTTTCTACATATATTGATTTTATAAAGATAAGTAGGTAAGATAAAGTTGTGTTTCAGTCTATCTTAAATCCTTTGAAGTTATTATCCATTTTCGATATTAACTTATTGAACTTGTTTGAATAATTCCCTCTATATCAATTAATTGTCAGTAATATTCATAATGTTAAATATATTTTGTTAAGTTTTTAAACATTGTTTAACAGTCTTTCATACTTGTGATAAATTAAACATCCAATCTAAATATTTAACTGACCATATTTTCTTATTGTTTCTTCCTTTACACATGCAAAATTAAATCATTGTTTGAAGTAAAGAAATAACCATTTTCTTAATAGTTAATATTATCAAAATTTTAAGACATATGTTTGTGTTTTCTTAATACATTGGTCATCCAAAAAAACCATTTTAAAACAAACAAAACATTATAGATGTTATGGTATCATTAATTGACCTAGAATTATCTCATAGGACAACATCAGACTAGCATCATTGCCGGGGATACGAAACTTGATCCATTTTCCCTAGGACAACAATATTCCTATTCATTTAAGGGTGAATAAAGGTCTAGTAAGGTTAAAATATTTCACCTAGCGACTTCATAGAACCCAAAGTTGGCTCCTTCAAGACATATCAAGTCTCACTCTAATTTTGAGATTGTTTTACCTTTGTCAGATCTAGAGATACTAGTAATACAAGCCTCTTCAAAGAGAAGACTTAAAACCCCTTCTTCTTGTATTCCTCCTCAACATGAGGCCACCTAAATTCATAATCCCTTTAGATCTGGACCTATTCCTTTAAATTCAAAATATCTACCACCTAGGGTACATGAATTGATCTCTAAAGGAGTTGATTTCCAATCAGCTCTTTTGGTTCATTCATTGGAATCCTATCAAGCACCTTTTGAATCTCCCATATCAAAACAGGAATTGGATTTTCACTTACCTGAATTCAAATCTATTGATTTCATTTCTCCAAGCTCTTATTCTTTTCCAACTACTTCTGCTCAACCAGAAGATCTTTTCTCCTTATATTCAAACCCTTTATTTAAACATAAAGAAGAAGATTCAGAGGTCCAAAATTTGGTCATTGGAACAACTTTGACATCTGTAAGAAGATATTAAACTTTAATTCTTTCACCACCTTATTTTACCCCTCCATCTTCTACAACCACCACCTCAAAATCCTCTTCATCTTCATCACAAGGTATGGCTAGTTTTTAGCCTATTTTTCAAGCAAGATGATCATATGTGTGTTTATTTCTTCTTGCTAAGTTCTTGTTTTTGCGTATAATTTTTATGCAGTGAAGGTTGCAGTGTGATGTATTCAGTGTTTTTCGTAGAGAAATTGTAGATAAATTGTTAAGTAAAAATTAACTATTAGGTGAATATGTTCCAGTTGCTGCAATAGGATTCCAATTTTAGGATTTTTCACATTTTAGACCTCAAAAGTTCTCTAATTCATTTTTATATACTTATCATGCAAGGAAATTCGTCCGATATAAATGAAGGTATGTGGAGAATGATAATTACATACATGGAATACCAACTACATCTAGAATATAATGCAGACAAAAAATGACAACTCCTGTTGGAAATACTGAGAGGGGGGGTGAATCAATATTCCTTTCAATTAGAGCATTAGTTAATCTTAAATTATTATCAATGTTTGTACAATGATAGTAGTAAACATAAGGAACACAAATGCACACATTTTTTAAGGTGGAAACCCACTCTGGGACAAAAACCACCTAGTGCTTTTCTAATAATTCTTTAATATTCAACTCCAATTGAAAACAAAGCTCCAACTTCCTAGAATCTAGAAAAGCATTCTTCTCCATATCCCACTAGATGGATGCTCCAATGCCTAAGATTCTTCAGTAGTAAACTAAACAGATGCCACAACACCCAATGAGCTACAACTCACCCTAGCACCACCCGACCACCCTATAGAAGAATAAAAAAAGAATGAACTCCCGTACCAGGGAAAATGATCCACTTTACAATGATATAGAATGATGTAGAAGAATAAGACAGAATAGACAATAACACCAACTATGACACAACCACCTAATGATGATCCTAGACCTCCCGACACTACCTCTTCAACTCCTGGCAGATAGACACTTGTACAATTTTTACAATGATGCATTTACAATTACTTAGTACAATGATACCTTTACAATGACTGTATGCAGTGCTGACCACTTGTAAGACTTCATGTGGTGAACTTATTGTTGTTTTTTTGCACCTTGGTTTATGCTCTTGTCATTCTACCCTCTGCCGCACCTTGATTTTCTTTTCTGCCCTAGAAATTTTGGTCCTTTGCAGCCCTTGACAACACATGATCTAGATTTTTCTTTCCTTCTAGGAGCTTGATATTGAATCTGGTGTATATCTATTATTTCAGATTCCCAATATGTGATTTTAAGCCCTATAGTAGTCCTCTGAGTCTTCTTTCCAATGCCACAGGTCTGACCCAATTTGGATTCTTCAAGGGAGAGTTATGTCCAATCTCTCACAATGGCCTAATTATGGATTGGTTCAGTAGAGCGAACTTGTACGGCATGCCACATGTCACTGTTTCTTCATTAGGCTCTAAAATTGATAAAGAGAAAACTAACACTCATGCACTATCTTCTAATTTTACATAATTACAATCTGATACTCAGAGAGAGAGTTATGACGATTTTCCCAAGGTCACTTCTTTGAGATGAATTTCAAGAGCCTGCAAAAACACTAACTTCCACAGATCATATCTCCGAAAATTTTGCGCACCTTGATCTAAAATTTTCACAGGGGCTTCCTCAGGATTTTTTTTTCACCTCATAAAAATTTTAGCTTCTGAACCTTCGTAGAAAAAAATTTAGAGCGCAAATTCCACGATGACTTGTTTTAAATGGCGAAATCCCTACATAAGGAGGATATGAGGATCACAATTTATATAAATGCTTAGGTTGAGAGGGGCTTCAACAAGAGAAAGTGGGAGGGATTTAGGGAGATTTAAAATTATTAATTATTAACTTTTCAATGACCCATTCCATAACCCCATGGGGTTTTAGCCCACTAACTTGGGTTACAAACTTCAAACATGAATATCTCTCAAACCGTGAAGAATTACGTGGCGTGCCATATATCAACGGAAACATCTCGACAAGTAGAAACCATAAAAATAATTATTGACCCAGAATATAGTACTTTGGTAGGTCAAAATTCCCATACAATATTGGGGTATCCCCTAGTGCTTCTTGGGTTGACATTAATGACAACCGCTGATCAACAATCTCCCCCTTTGACATTGATGGAAACACAAGTACTCCCCCTGCGATCATGACACCTCTTCCTACAACATTCTCTCCCCCTTTGACATCAATGGAAAAGCATAACTCCCCCTAACACACAACCATCCTTTGGACTTGTACACACTTCCACTCCCCATTTATATTATGAATAAATAAAATCTAATGAGAACTTGGGAGAATCCCAAGCTTCTGGAGAAGATATTTAAATGATTCACGAGTAATCTTACGATCATCAACACTTCCTGCCCAATCTGCATCTATAAAGTCTTGAATAATGAGATTCTTACCCTTGGGATACCACAAGCCATATTCTGTTGTTCCCTTTAGATATCGAAGAATTATTTTGACGGAAATAATGTGTTTCTTTTGGTGTTGCTTGGGATCTTGCTACTTGTCCAACTGCTTGCATAACATCTGGCCAAGAGGCTATTACATATAGAAGACTACCAATCATAGATCTGTATAACCTTTGATCCACATCCTTAGATGAGTCGTCTATGCTCAATTTTCAACCTGTTACCATCGGAGTAAGGATGGGTTTGCAATTTTCCATTTTGAATTTCTTGAGCATTTCCTTGATGTACTTGGCTTGACATATAAATATTCCTTTCTCTTGCTGAGATATTTGAAACCCTAAGAAGTATGTCAGCTCACCAAGTAAAGACATGTCGAAATCACTTTGCATCTTTGTAGCAAACTTCTTACTTAGTCGATCATCATTGCTACCAAATATTGTATCATCCTCTTTAGCTATTAGATGTGCTTTAGTTACTTCATCCAGAACATATAAGTCATTTGGAGCTCGACTTGTTGTAGCCACAATTTCACCATACCTGCCTTTCCTGATTTCACATTTTGTGGATTTGATAGTATTGTGTGTCCTTGATCACACATTTGTCCAAAATTGAGCAGATTGTGATTCATGTTTTCAACCAATAGAAGATTCTTGGCTAGAGAATATTTGCTTCCGAGAGTGACGGTACCTAATCCTATAAAATTTGAAGATCCATCATTTCCAAAGGACATGTTTCCATCCTTCTTCTCTTTCAGAGATACAAATTTCTTTCTATATCCAGTCATATGCATTGAGAAACTGCTATCAACATACCTCACATCTTTGTTGTTTTGAGCCTTGAGGGCGAGAGCACAATTATCAGTCTTCTTCTTCTTCCATGTTCGTTTGTTCTGTGGCTTCGAAGATTCTTCTGAAGGATTTTCACGTCTGCAATCTCTGGCTATGTGTCCAAAGTTTCGACATTTGTAACATTCAATAGTATTTCTTAAATGTCCAAATCTATTGATGTGTCGCTGAGCCCTGGGAGGTTCATATTTGACATATCTCCTGGAATTGTATTGTTTCCTAGGGTACATGTGATATTCTACAACTTTATGACCAAATTTTCCACATGAATAAAAATAGACATAAAAAATATGTTGGTACCTGGATGGAAATATTCGTCGAGGAATTGTCTTCCAAGGTTGTTCTTGCGAATCTTGTCCAATGAAGTCTACATGCATGTCAGATCTCATAGGTTCATTTTATTTTGTTGTAGAATATCATGCTTCTTCTTCATTGTAATCGAGGCCAGTTCTATCATTGTAAGATCATTGATTGTTGATGAGTTCTTCCAATGCCCTTGAGCTGTTGGAATAGTTTTGGATAGTTTTTCCCTTCTTCACTTCCTTACATAGCAAGACTACTTCGGCTTCTAATTCTTCCCTTTCTTGGTTGCTTTCTTCCAAATTCTTTTGAAGTGACTCTTCAATGCATTTATGTTCTTCAACTTCAATTTTGAGACCTTGAACTTGTTCTTCAAGAGTATTGGAATGGATATTCTCAGCCTTGAGATCTTTTATAATCTTGATTTCTTCCTTAGAAAATTATTCTATGGTCAACCCTTCTTCTTCGTTGTTTGATACCTCTTGTTTATTTTTCTTGGCCATAAACAATACTCTCTCATTGGCTTCTTCTTCACTGTCATTGTCTTCATCGGATGATGAGCTATCGTCTTTAGAGAGAAAGTTCCTTTTGGATCCTTGATTGTTGAATTTATTAAATCATTTCTTTCCTTTTGAGTTTCCATCACTTCTATTCAGACATTTCGATGCGAAATTCCCAACCTCACCACAGCCAAAACATCTCAATGGAAGTTTACCTTTGAATTTTCCCGTACCAATTTTTAGTTTTCTCGTAAAGTAAGCATACACTTCATCTGAAAGACCTTATTCATCATCTCCCTTTTCTTCACACTTGCAAGTGCATGTCTTTTCAATTGAAGGTTGTTTGTCCTTATTGGTTTTCTTAGATGCAATGAACGCAGTTTCTAGATACGAAGTACCCTCTTCTTCATCAAGTATCATTTCATATGCTATGAGAAATCCATGTAATTCCTCTTTTCTGAGTTTTTCCAGATTTGCACTGTATTCTAAGGCCGATACCTTTGGGTTGAATCTCCTTGGTAATGTTCTAAGAATATTTCGTATAATAGCCTTCTCATAAATTGGCTCTCCCAATCCTTCCAAAGTATTGGTTATTTCATCAACGTATTGGAAGTATGCAGCAATGTTGTAATCTTATTTCATTCTAAGTTGCTCAAATTTTGCTCTATAGATTTGAAGCTTTTCTTCTTTTACATTTTATTCACCTGCATATATACTCTCAAGCTTGTCCCATACATTTTTGGCGGTTTTACAACCCAAAACCATTATGATAAGTAGATTCAATAAGTCCATTGATAATAATATTCTTTGCTTTTGCATCATTTTACCAAATTCTTCTTACCTTGTTCATCCGCAGTTGATGTAAATCCATTTTGAACAGTATCCCATACTTTGTAACCTTGCGCCAAGAGATATACCTCCATTCTTCCTTTCCAGAGTGCATAATTATTTTCATTGAACAGAGGTACACCATTATTGGTATGCTGCATGACCTCCTTCCAGCCGTTAAAATGCTATTGAAGGAACCAAGCTTTGATACCAATTGTTGGAAAAAATGAGAGGGGGGGGTGAATCAGTATTCCTTTCAATTAGAGCATTAGTTAATATTAAATTATTATCATTGTTTGTACAATGATAGCAGTAAACAAAAGGAACACAAATTCACACATTTTTTAAGGTGGAAACCCACTCCAAGACAAAAACGACCTTGTGCTTTTCTAATAATTATTTAATATTCAACTCCAATAGAAAGAAAAGCTCCAACTTCCTAGAATCTATAAAAGCATTCTTCTCCAGCTCCCACTAGATGGACGCTCCAATGCCTAAGATTCTTTAGTAGTCAACTGAACAGATGCTCCAACACCCAATGAGCTACAACTCACCCTAGCACCACCCTACCACCTTATAGAAGAATAAAACAAGAATAGACTCCCGTACCAGGGAAAATGGTCCACTTTAAAATGATATAGAATGATGTAGAAGAAGAAAACAGACTAGACCATAACACCAACTATGACACAACCACCTAATGATGATCCTAGACCTCTTGACACTACCTCTTCAACTCTTGGCAAATAGACACTTGTACAATTTTTACAATGATGCATTTACAATGACTTAGTACAATGATACCTTTACAATGACTTTATGCAGTGTTGCCCACTTGAAGACTTCATGTGGTGAACTTCTTGTTGTTTTTCTGCACCTTGGTTGCTTCTCTTGTTATGCTACCCTCTGTTGTACCTTGCTTTGCTTTGCTGCCCTAGAAATTCTAGTACTTTACAGCCCTTGACAACAAATGATCTAGCTTTTTCTTGCCTTCTAGGATCTCGATATTGAATCTGGTGTATCTATGTTATTTCAGATCCCAAATATGTGATTTTGAGCCCTGTAGTAGTCCTATGTGTCTTCTTTCCAATGCCATAGGTCTGACCCAATTTGGATTCTTCAAGGGAGATTTATGCCCAATCTCTCAAAATGGCCTAATTATGTACTGGTTCAGTAGAGCGAACTTGTACGGTGTGCCACATTTCATTGTTTCTTCATTAGGCTCTAAAATTGATACATAGAAAACTACCGCCCATGCACTATCAGTCACTTTTTACATAATTCCAATATGATACTCAAAGAGAGATTTATGATGATTTTCCCAAGGTCACTTCTTTGAGATGAATTTCAGGAGCCTGCAAAAACATTGACTTCCACAGATCATATCTCTGAAAATTTTGGGCACATTGATCTGAAATTTTTACAGGAGCTTCCTCAGGATTTCAGCTTCACCTCATAAAAATTCCAGCTTCTAAACATTCGTAGAAAAAATGTTTGAGCGCAAATTCCACGATGACCTATTTCATATGGCGAAATCCCTGCATAAGGAGGATATGAGGATCACAATTTATATAAATGCTTAGGTTGAGAGGGGCTTCAAAAAGTGACTGTTGGAGGGATTTAAGGAGCTTAAAAATTATTAATTTTTGACTTTTCGATGACCCATGCCACAACCCCATGGGGTTTTAGCCCACTAACTAGGGTTAAAAACTTCAAACATGAATATCTCTCAAACCATGAAGAATTACATGGTATGCCATATATCAACGGAAACATCTCAACAAGTAGAAACCATAAAAATAATTATTGACCCAGAATATAGTAATTTTGTAGGTCAAAATTCCCATGCAATATTGGTGTATCCCCTTTTTCTACTTGGGTTGACATCAATGACAACCGTTGATCAACAACTCCTACATTTAAACATGTTGAAACACATCTCTAGATTAGACCTACATGTTTATTGTTAATTGTTATAAATGATAATTAGGTTGAATCAATAAATTTTAGAGTTGATCCACCCAATGCTGGTGGACAAGAAGACATGGTGTGTTAGCCCTACAAATATGGTTTTTGAACAGATACACCCAGAAACTCTCAGTTTTTAAAGAATTGATTCTTATGGATTTGCAAAGGGATTATGACAAAGTATTCAAGGATGTTGATTGATCCAGTTTTTAGGCCTTTGGGATTATGTTATAAAATTGCCTATAACATGAGATTTTGAACTCCTTCAAAAAATTTGACTCCACCCATATATCTGATCATATTCATGAGTGGAGGAATTGACATCGATTGGTCAAAAATCACATTCCCAATGAGTTATTGGCAGAATGGTTCATCAAATGCCTCTTGCCTACTATAACTAAGGACATTGCCAAAGGAGGATTTGTTATTGAAGAGAAATTCATTACTCAAGCTCAATATCTAGATTTCATGTATACTCCATATTGAACACTCTATGACAAGATGTCCAACACTATGCAGCCTCAAAATACTATTCCACCTGCTCCCTCGAACGAATCACATGGTGATGATGGTGTGGTTGGTTTCATCGGTAAAAAGTTGGTGAGAAAATATTCTAATCAAACTAATTTGAAATATGCTCCCTTTGTGACCAATCAAAAACCTACCAATCATGCTCCTATGGGCACTTCTGAAATCAACGTTGTCCAATCCAATGAATGAAAATCTTAGCAATTTTGAAGTAAGAAAAAGGGTTAAGAAAAGAATAAATAAGAGAATCATCTACATGAAAATAAAAAGAATCAGTATCCTCATGAGAAGTGAAATCCTATTTACCTATGCCTTATTTGTAATGATGAACATTTTACCAGGGATTTCCCACATCGTGCAAAGATAAATAAATTTTTTAAAGCTACATCCACTACACTTGTCATTTTAATAGATCCTTTCCCAAACTAGGAGACAAATGTAGTCGCAAAAAATCTATCATCCTCTTCCTATGTAATGATGTTAGCTTACACCATAAATAAGGATGATTTCTTGGTGGCTACAAGGAATAAGTGTTATGGAAACTTGAATCCTTCGTCGTAGAAACGCTAATTTTTATCACCCAAAAAATGATCACCTAGCCATTTCTTACTAGGAAAATCGAAATACACCATGTAAGATTAATTTTACCATGGTAAAATCACTTTTTCCATAAGAAATAATTTAATCAACCATTTTTCCTTAATTATTTCTCATTAAAATTTGAAATCCATATGATAATAATTGAATAAATCATTATTTATCTAATTAAATCTAGAAATAATTTTTAAATCATTATTTAATAGTTGTTTATTAATAAATTTTTACTTGATCACCTTGAAATAATTAAATAAATCATTATTTATTCATTACTCCCTATTTATTCCATATTGTCCGTATGAGATCGTTATTAAACAATTATTTAATAATTATTTATTTATAATTTCTCACAAAGTAATTAATAAATCATTTTTATTTTTTAATCACTTCAACCACTTTCTAAACAAATATATTTAACCATTTTGAATATCTTTTCCCTCTCCAAAAAATATAATAAAGTATTCCTAAAGGCTAGATTTTGATTTGGTCAACAATATTTTATTATTTTCTAATTCCTATTTATTATAAATATAGGGTTTTTCCATTCATTCTTCACCTTGATCATTCTCGTCATCACCGCTATCATCTTATTGCATTTGAGCTCCCACTTGAGTTAAAGCCCTATTTTTTTTCCCATTGCATGATTGAGAAAGAGAAACAGATCATTAATGCACAATAGCATCAAAAGGACCCATCCCATAGAAGGGGATCTATAGACCCAATTTTATAAGTTCTCCTCACCAAGTGTTTCATTTGCATTAATAAAATTTGCTTGTTTACATGATCCATTGGGTACTATAGTGATAATTTTTATTGTTATATGTTTTGGGTTGCATATGATATTTTGCTACAAGGTTTTTCTTATTTTTTCATTGCAGATACAAAGTGTAAAAAACCATGCTTTGTTTTTAGGGTCACTTCTCACCAATGACTTAAGTGAAACATTTTTGGTACAGTTGCTAAGAATTTTCATACTAACAAATGGAGACTCCACTGAGTTTTTAGCTACTTAATCATCAACAAATGGTGGCTCCACTGGTGTGGTAATTCAGAACCTTGGTAACTATTGTTTCAACTATCTTCGGTGTTTTTCCAACTACTTTTAGCCCTATAAATTTATATTTTTATATCTATTCTATTTTCTGGAAAAAATTTCGCTTATGTTGGGGTTTCACATCTTTCAGCAGGTCATAAGTACCAGTCGAGCAGGAGACATCACAATTTGGGTTTAATCTATCGAAAAAGAGAAGCAAGAGAAGAGCACACTTTTTGGCCCAATAATTTCTCCCAATGCACGTTTCTTCCCAGATTATGTGCCTAGTGAAATTTTTAGGTTGGTTTCCACACTCTGTCATTTTCATATATCTTTTTTTTTTCTATTTTTTTCAAGACTGTTGTGTGTGTGCCGAGAAGGGTTCCTATTATTTCCTAGGCCACCTGTAGGCCTAGATCTTCTTATTAGTTTCTCATTGATGAAGGGAAAATTCCCCTATGGTTTAGAGTACTCCTCCGCCATTTAGGAAGATAATTAATAAGCTGAGGACTCTAGTGTGTAGCATTTTCAGCCACTATTTTTTAGAGTTTTTTCCACTATTTTGTAGCCGAACCATGCAAGGTTCTTCTAATTCTGCCTTATAGTTTTTCATTCCCTTGGATCTAACATCATGGTTTTTGGAGCTTCTTATAATTTTCAAGGTTTCTGTTTTAGCATATTGTTGCCTATAGATTCCACACCCTTAGACATTATATATTTTGGCATTTGTGAGTTTCCTTGAGTTGATTTTTTCCCTATTTTATATTCCTGCTTGATTTCCTTCTTGGGTGGGGGTTTATGTGCTTCAATTTACTATCTATTTATTGCTCATTTTTCGTATTATTTACATTTTATGTACTTTTATTTTCAATAGAAATGACATCATCAAAACATGATCAATTAACTCATCCACTTGACACATTTTTCACACACACACACCCTACAGCAAATGAGAGCTTGGTTAACACCGCCAAGCAAAGACTTGAAACACTACACCTTAATAATTCAAATCACATAGATTAATCCCACTTTGGAACGAGGACCAAAAAAATATTTGTAGTTAGGTGTAGGATCAGTGTGATAGGATTCTAATAACACACATTGATCACTGAAATTGAGAAATATAAACTTGACATATTAGGGAGCTTAAAATCCTTCACCATCCCACGATCCAAAGTCGAAGTGCGTTAGAAACCCGATTCAAAAGGGGTTAGGCTAGATCATGGTGTGAGTGGTTCTCCTTGGGGATACCCAACTGGTGGTAGGGAATTTTGTGTTCTGGTTGATCACCAAGAAGCTCAATACTCGACCACCCCCATGGGACGAAGGTAACCTTAGTGGAAAACACCCTATAGAACGGTTATGGGCAAGCAGTTGGTCCTCAACCCCACCTTTCTCTAGATATATCTATTTGCAGGGATCAAATTCCATCAAGTAAGAAGTATCTTGGAAGGTCATATAAAATAGTAGATCTAGGACCTATTTGAGAATTTAGATCACCTTTACGCTAGAGGTTGGTTTTTCTTTGATAGAACATGTTTTCTTGATAGACTAACATATTAATATAGTTATTTTACACTTGGCACTATTGCATTAGGTGTTTTTTTTTTTGTTACTCTTTTCTCCTATAATTACCCTTTAGTCTATTGAGACATCTTTTTATTCACACCATTGTTCCCCCTAAGTGGTTTTCGCAGAGAATTCATGGCCTTTTCCTAAATTTTCCTTTAGGACATATTATTCCCTCTCGTCGAGTTTGAACCCATCCTCCTAGTCCTCGATTGAGTCCACATATAGACTCTATTTCTTCTTATTCTTCCAGTTTTTCCTTTTATTCTACAACTTCCCAATCACGTACCGCCACCATGTCAGGCACGAATGTGGGTAGTGGAAACCCAGGTGGTAACCAAGGTAACCCCATAGGCAGAACCTCTATCGGTCTGGATACTAACCCTCCTTTGCTTCCTTATATGGCTAGACTGATGCTCCATGATTTCAGCCGGCTCATCAATGATCCTCTTCTCCATGACCCAAATTGGAATCCTGTGCCTACAAAAATTCCTTCTAAAATCCCCAACTTCAAAGTTAAACCTGGATAAGACCCCAAAAATCATGTTCACTCTTTTCACATGTGGTGTTCATCAAATTCCATTACCAAATATTTCATTCGTCTTTGCCTCTTCCAACGTACCCTTGTTGGAGTTGTCTCCAAGTGGTATGTGGATCAATCGCATGCCTCCCATTCCACCTTCACGAATCTTGCTAAATATTTTATTTCCTATTTCCAGTTACCTCATCTATATGGCACAAGCACCAAACTCATGACCTCTTTGGTTAAACTTCTACCACCCTCCTTTTTACCATGTCCAAGAATAGTGCAGAAGGAGGAGCATGTGTAGAGCCCCTAAGTTTGAAGACAATGTATATATGGATTGGTTTCTTAGAACTATTTTGGCCCCCATAGGTAAGGATTTTTCCTCTCACTACCCTCATAATGAGGAAGAAGCTCTCTAGATAGCCTTAAAATATGATTTGATATATGTTAGTCAAGTTTTGTTTATATTGTCCTCCCTGATATGCCTCAACCCAATGTTGTTAATGAATTAGGGGAATCTCATATCACTAAAAGTATCATTGGATCTCTTTCCCACCCTCAACCATCACGATACCCTCAACCTCCTGTGAGTTATTGTCAACCCTGGGGGGCAGTTCTGCTTACACTTATTCCCCTCCTTATCATTCGCGTGTCAACTCTTACTAAGGTACAAGCACGTCATATGCATATCCCCATCCACATTAGTCTATTTCAGGGATAGTTGTTGCTCAACCTGGTTATCATAATTTTGTCATGAATCCTTACTATCCTTATGCATCACCCAATGCTCCAGCCCCACCAGCACCAATGCCTCAACCTCCCATGCCTCTACCTCCTATGCCACAACAGAAACTGCTTCCTCTGAATAAAGTCTATAAGTAGAGTACTACCAATCCCCATAACCCCAAGATAAGGAATAAGGAGAAATGTAACCAAAAAACAAAACATCAAGGTAACTAGGGAAACTAAGGTCAACAACCTAATTCCCCTAAGTGTGACTAGCCTAATCCCACAACCCAACAACAGGGTGGACAACCCAAGAAAAAAAAGGCTCTTAGAAGCAATCAACCTTGTACCTATTGTTTATTTTTTATCCATTATACTCATGAATTACCTTTTTTACCTAAAATGAGCTAATTATGGGAATCTCAAGCAACTGCTTCTAGAGGACCTCAACCCATTGCTCCATATCCTACCCCCTACTTCATCACAACTGGTTTTTCTTGCAAATCATTTTCCTCATCAAGGATATGTGGTTTCCAAACCCATAAAAAGTAGTGCACCCCCTCAACCTTCACAATATGGCTAAAACAATTACTATATCCTCATGATGAATTCTGAATAAGTCAACACCAAAGAATTCAACCTCCAGACTTGGTCACACCAATATGACAAGCCCCCTACAAAGTTAGTGACTGAGTCCTAGCCCAAAATTTTCACTATGTCTCTGTCGTCACTAAATGATACCTTAAAAATCCCTCCACCTAAGGTAGAGGTTTCCCCTAAGATCACCAAAGGCCCATTGCATCAAAATTGATCTTCTTCTAAATTCGCCCGTACCTATAACATAGTAGATGACTTGGTGTAGTCTCTTCTTGCCATGTTAATGTTGGAAGTCCTCCAGACATGCCCATCCCATAGGAAATATTTATTATCTACGTTGTGTCTCATGGAACCCTATAACAATTGTATGATTGTCTTTGATGTTGATAAAGCATAACATCCCCCCCTTCCTTCATCCATTTCCTTTCAAGTAAAGAACACCATTGTTTAGTGGTGTATAATAGACGAAGACACCTCCACCTATGTGATGGCTGCTATTATTTGGAAGCAACTTGGTTCCCCTGATCTGTCCCCATTCACTATCACTCTTCATTCTTGGTATGGTCCCCCCCCCGCTTCCCCACAATTTATATTGCAACTTCCCCATCTCTATTGTTGGAAATATGATATCGATTGATATCGAAGTCGTTGATTCCCCTTTAGATTATAACATATTTTTGGGTCATAATTACACATATGCCATGTCCATTGTTGCATCCATTGTCTTTCGTAAGATGTAATTTCGCCAAAATGGAAATATAGTCATTATCAATCAATTAACTTACTATGACCCTCGGTCTCAGACATCTCCTTAGACCACTATTTCATCAATGAATGGTAGTCACACCACCCCTTCCTTTATCGACTTTTCCCCTGGAGTCTACAAATATTCCACATTGTTTAGGGCTTATTATGGCCCATTTCCTACTCCTTTTGAGCCTATCTCTTCCAGTGTTTGCATGCTTCAAGCGTCAATCGCTGGAGGAAAGCGTCTGGTATGCCTTCTTAGCAACCAGATCCTCTGAAACCTTCTACTCGAGACTCAACTCATCCTTCAGGTACAATTCCTCCAAGCCAATTCCCTCTTATTGGTATCTCTCCTAGTCCTTTTCCAACCAAAATTGTTCCCCCATGTCGCTCTCATCTAAGATCAGTTCCTCTAGGTCATTACCCCTTTGGTTAGATAACTTTCTTATTAGCACCACCAAGAATATTTTCTACCCTTGTAATGGCTACGTTGAATCTTCCTAAAATAACCTTGGGGATTCCATTCTGGTATATTGATCCCCCTGAAAACACTCCCCCTGATAAAATCAAACCTTATACAACTTTGATGTTGGTTCAACCCATTATAACCACCCCTTCCTTTGCTTCAGTTCCACAACAACCTCAACAAGCATCCACTCTTATTCCGAAAGCATTTGGTGAGGGGGGAAAAGCCCAAAAAAAGGGAACCAAAGACAAGTGTTGGAGCGGGGTCCCCTGGGGCACACTTTTTGATGTAATTTTTTATAATTTTGGTATATGTACTGCACTGTGCGAATGAGTCAAGGGGCTTTGGGGCAGGTCAAAGTTCCTATTTTGATGTAAAAGGGTTTAAGGGTAAAACTATGGGCCTCAAACCATGGTTTGAGACCATAGTATCTGCGCACTAGAGTAATATAAATAGATAGATCGAGTCTAAGTACTTAAGTTCAAGTTATATTTTTGTTATGATCTAAGGTTTATGCTTCTATAACACTTTTGTAAGGGTTGTTTGGGTTGGGTAGAAAGGCTCATGTTGGCTATGTGGGCGGAGACCTAGTCCTGCCTGTGTATGAAATTTGTTGGCTATGTGCACGGAAGGGTTATGTGTAATGGTAAAGTCTTGTATATTGAATTGACCTAAAGCTGATATAAAGGAAAGATTTTGGTGAAATAATTGTGTATCGATCTGAGTTAGCTATTTACTATTTCTGTCTTTGGATCGCATTCCTTCCATATTGATTATTTGTATCGGCGCAATTACCTCTGTTATTTATGCATGAATTTACATCGATTAATGAATATGCTTAAGTGATTACGCATTGTTTAGATATGGATCTGGTTCTTTTATGTTATATCTGTTGTTACACCAATTTTTGGTCATCTAACCTATTACTATTAGATGGACCAAAGTACACCATGTAAGACCAATTTTACCCTAAGTAAAATTGCTTTCACTATGAAAAATAACTTAATAAACCCTAATTTATTAAGTTGTTTATGGTCTAAACAGGAAACCCCATGAGGAAATATTAAATAAATCCATATTTGTTTGATTTTCCTCAAGGAAAAATTGTTTAAACAACAGTTTAATTAATATTCCTGGTCATATTTAACCCAAAACAAGAAAATTAATGAAATAAATCATTATTTATCTTATTATTTTTTAGGAATAATTATTTAAACATTATTTAAATAATATTCCTTGTTAAATTTGACCAAATCATTTATAAATAATTGCATAAATCGCTATTTATTTAATTATTACTCAACCACATCCTTAAAATAATAAATAAATCATTTATTTATTATTTACAAATAAAGGAATTTGACCAAATTCAAATTCTTTTTCCCTCCAACAAATATAATAAAATATTCCATAAAAGTTGGATCTAGATTTGATTGATTAGATTTTAATTATGCACCAATATCTAGACTAACTCAATATTTTGTTATAAATAGAAGGGTTTTCCCATTCATTCACTACCTTCTGTTGCCTAAAGATCACTCTGGATCTATACTTTTGGTCTGACTTTGATCCTCCATCATTGTCATATTTTGCTACCATTTTTCTTGTGAGCTCCCTTTGACTTCCATTTTTTGTCTGGGTTTTCTACACCATCAAGAGAGAGAGATCTTAGATCTAAAGTGGTGAGGACATACAATAACCCATCCCATTGAGGGGGACTGGTAACATCTTTCTATGTTCCCTTCCTAGGTGTCAAAAAACAAAAATTATTTAAAAATATTCTTGTCTTATCTATTGGATGCCTAGACAAAATATTGATTCTATTTACTACTTAATGTCTTTTACTACATAGATCTGGATTTTGTAGCATTTATCTTGGTCAACTAACTGTAGATCTAAAGAAACCGGTAGTCATCTTTGATTTTAGGGATGTTTGTTATGCACAGCTAAAGTGGGCTTTTTTCGTATGCTTGCGATTATAATTCATCCTAACAAATGGCGACTCCACTGGGGATTTATCATTACGACCTCTATCATTTTTCAAATCCCTGCATGACCAATTGTTTCAAACCCTAGGTTTCTCTTCAGCTTCTTGTTTTTCTTTTCTTGATGTTGTTTTTAACCTATAAAACCCTAAAACAATAAAAATTCTAACTTTTGTGTGTTTCCAGACCTATTGCACAGGTGACAGGCATCAACTGTAGTTGAGACAACACTTTTTTCTAAAACCTACTCCCGAGAGTACCAGAAGTGCAAGTCGCACTTTCTAGGCCAAAACCTATGACCTGAACCTCCAGGATGCAGAAAACAGCTTCAAACCTGTGACCTCTGCAGAAATCAAGTTAGAAACTGCAACTTGTAATTTTTGTGGGAATTTTTCTGTGATTTTTCTGGGTTTGTCTGGGCTATTGCTCACAAGTCATGGGAAAGACCCTCCAATATGCGGGGCGAGGGATTGTAGGGATAGTGACAAAATGCTGTGTAACAGATGACCCCTAAAGCATGAGGTCCGAGAGAGAGGGAGGGGTGAAATGATTTATGAGAACACGTTCGACCCAAACACTGCTATCAGAAACCTGCAAGTACAAATACAACTGATACATCTTATACATGATATGTGGCATGGGCACAACCATCCATAATAGAGTACATAAAAAATGATATCTGAGGTGTGGACACATCCATCCAGCATTAGGGATCAACAAACAGACTCAGGTATGTTTGCAGCCATCCAATCAGAAGAGTCATATAACAAGTCATAGTAATCCACAAAGAACCCACAGCCTGGATTTCATCAGAAAAAACCCAGGGTCTTGTGCTCCATCTCGACCTGAACAAAGTAAAAATTTGAGCATGCGAATATGTGAGTTGAAGTTGAACATGCAAGAAAATTGTCTGATTATCAGCCAATGATGAAAGCCGTTAACAGACGTGAGAGAAACCACCAATGATTACCATGGCTCTCAAGGTACGAAAGGTACAATCCATGAAATGTGAATAGTGATCTGATGTAGAACACTAGGGGAGTCATTCGATCGAAGGCCAATGATGTGGACCTTGCATCGAATGCAAAGAACTTGTCATTGAGGCATGCAGGCTCCAAGGTACCTAAAGGGAGTCTCTAGATCAGCTTCCTAGATAATGAGCTGGAGTCGACGGGAAGTGACCTGATTGAAGATGGGCCATAATGTTTCCCACATCATCGACACGAGACAGAGGAATATGATGTTTTTGAATCAAGACCAATAGAGAATCAGAGGGAGGTCAAAAATTTCGGAGGCAAACTTCTCTTGAACATATCGGCGGCACAACACTGGATTTGGAAGTATTTGACATCAAGGGATCTGAGGTCATGGCGACGTGGAAAAGAGAAAATGAGTGGTCAAAAGATATTACCCAAACCCATGGAGGAAAAAAAATGACGAAGTGAGATGTCCCCAACCCGACACGAATGCAGACAAGTGCCATGTTCAAGAGCGACATATTTCCAACACGAGTACAATTTGGTTCCATTTTCCCCCACCATTTCTGGCGAGTACCCCAATTATTTTTTAAAAACAAGCTTGAATTCGATAGAATATGCTTGCAATGTAATTTTTTCCTTCGGAAAAATCCAACCTAGTATATTTTACGATCCCTAGGAAGGAGGAACTCGAGTAACGTCATAGCGACGGAGTCCGATGTCATTAGTTTTTTAACGAATCTGAAAAAGGGAGAACTCGACATCTTTTCATGTTTAGAGAGTTTGAAAATAAAGCGGAAAATAAAACTCTAGCAGTCCCTTTTCATAGGTAGTCTCACAGATCCGAAAAGGTAGAAAACTGTGTCTGAGAGAACCTCTTAGTCGCGATAGGCTAAGGTATTCCTTTTTCGTAAATAATCTATCCCAGCCCAAAAAAGGGTTAAACATATACTGGGTAGATATCGTTTCGCAGCCAATTTAACGAGTTCAAAATGACAAGCGACTCGGCAATATTTTCAGTTTTAGAGAGTCATAAAAGAGCTAAAAGGTGACTCCAGTAGTGACTTTTTCATGTTTTTACCGAGTCCGAAAAAGTATAAAATACAACTCGTTTCTTCGTCATGACCATGTGAAAACCTGTCGCTACACAAAAATACTTGTGTAAAACGTATTCCTCAAAAATAACATGATAAATAATCGACAAATATGTTTTAAAACCCAATTTATGATTTTGAAATGTTATAAAAGACCATAAGTGGTAAAATTATTTACTTTTCACTTTTACCTTTTTGCAGAGCAACAGTGACCCGTTTTCCTTGCGATCTTGTGGCGACGATTTCGAGCGATCCAGTGAACCAATCCTGATTCCATCAGTTCCAGGTAAGAGCCGACTCCATTTGCCATCTTTTGAGCTAAATTTTATTACCTTTAATTATCATTTTGAATCCTTTAGGGGAGGATTTGTCAAAACTAGGGCATCGTGGTTGGCGCGGGTTTCGGGCATGGACCCGCGCCAGTCGACCCTTTTTTACACAGGGGTTGCGCCCAATGGCACGACTATTAGAAAAATAGTCGTGCCAACCGTGCAACCCAAAATCTGCCTAAATTTAATGAAAATGCAACCATTTGATTACAAATTTTGATGCCTAAGGAGGCTTACAATTCTCATATGAACAATGTGTGCAGGTACCAAGCAGAAAATATGGTAATTGAGTGGAAAGAGAGAGAACATGGTGAGGAGTATGAACAGGCCATGGAGAATGAACAATGCATGAACGCCCTCAAAAAATGTGGGCTAAAGAAGTTCTTTCTGACACCGTGCCTCTGGGCTCAGCCCGAATTGCTTCAATATTTGATAAGCATTTGGGACGAGGATCAAGAAAAGTTTGTACTCTGGGATAAGGAGCTTCAAATTGAAGTCTCTGATGTGTATTTCATCACTGGATTGTCGCGAAGGGGTGCAATCCCTATATTGACCGGTACCCGTCCTTCTGGAGAAATCATGAGAATGGTGATTGATAGGGTGTGCCGAGGGGCACGAAAAGGAACAAGGAGTGGCAAAGTGGAAATCCAAACTGTCCCTAATCTATCACTAAGAGTATTGTTGCACACTGTCACGTGGGCATCAGGATTGCAAGCACCACACAAGGCCACAAAGACACAACTACTTCTTACTTCAGAGTGCATGAACCCGACCATCTTCAACTGGGCCAAGGCTATAACTATTAACATCAAGTGGCACCTCACTAAGTGCAAGAATACCAAACTAAATCAATTTGGGTATGGATTGATTCTGATATCATTCTTCTTGGAACGACTACCCATATTCCAACATCAGGAGGTTATTGTCTCGATGCCACCACCCACAAAGCCACGGATGGCCCGATGGGCTACACTGATTCCTAGAGCAAGGGGTGGCCAACAGATGTCCTGGAGACCAGATTTTTTTGATTGGCTTTGTCAACAATTTATTGTTGTGGATGATTGGCCCTATGCTGGCACGGACATCACCAGCGACCCAGGCCTCTTGCTCTCGAAGGGAGAGGATTAGGACGAAGAGCTAGGTGAGACTCATTTTTTATTTTCATGAATTTATGATTTTTTGGTATATATGCATTTTCTGACAATTAATCTTATATGTATGCAGATGTTGGCCCAGAGCAACCTGTAGGTATGTCGCCGATAGCAAGGCGAACTCCTTGTGATTTTGATCCTCATGGTGAGGGCAGTGACGAGGAGATAGTACAGAACCTGGAGGGGATCACCTGTGGGATTCCAGACTATGCTCGTTTCAATGATGTTCCTCGAGCCTATCAGAGGCACACTATAGGGGTGTCGAGTCGTATTGACCACTTGCTGAGGCAATTGGTATGGGCAGTGATGTGCTATCATGAGCAACACATCGATTAGGCACTTAGGCTTTATTTCCGCACATTTGTGAGAGACATGTTGTCTCACGATGTAACTGAAACAAACATATATATTTTGAGTTTTTATGATGCACACGTTGCAAACAATCAATATATATATATACATCTATTTTCCTACATGGATATTTTTACATGTGATGATGCTTTTACAAATTATGCAAATGCCTAACACAATGTTTAACTAATGTATCAATAAAATAATCTGCATAATAAGTAATGACCCAAGAATTAGGAGAATGTTTGCAAAGGGTATAAAGCCAAAATATTTCATTTTTATGCAAGCTCGAAAACAAAATTAAACTATGCTTGAGATTGGTTTCATGTTGACACAAGCTTGAAACAAAAGTAAACTATGCTTGAAAAACAGGCATGCTCCCCAGCATGGTGGCTCAATTCGAGGTGTACATGCCCCCCAAGCTTCAATCCATATGAAAAGCAGATGGAGTGAAGGTTCAAAAAACGAGATCAATAGAAAGACTCGACTGGGATTCCACGAGATCTTATCAAAAGACTCGAATTGAACGGGAATGTATTTCATTGTTTTAACGAGGTTAACACATTAAAAGAACTATCCTCATGAACTAATTCATTTTTTAATGAGGTTGACATAGAAGACGAACCATCCTTAATACCTAATTCATTTTTTAACAAGGTTGACATAGAAGACGAAATATCCTCAAGACCTAATTCTTTTTTAACGAGGTTGACATAGAAGACGAACTATCCTCGAAAGAGCTCGTTTTATTTTTTAAGGAGCTTGACACAAGAAAACGAACTATGCTCCGATGACCTTTCATTATGGTGAATAAGAGGTCATATATTCCAAGAGGTTCACCTCTGTTGGGAGAACAATACCTTGAAAATCAGGACCCAACGCCCCCAGCACACGATGCACAATGGCACTATCACTGACTACGGGCATAGGATAGGTAGCCACATAATTAACCTACGACAACGATAAAACTAGCGGATAAAGACCTGAAAGGGAAGATGGTGGACTAGATGTCATGGCAGGACCAATGAACGAAAGCTGATCAATGGTCACGATCTGAACTTTGTGTGGAAAATAGATCACACGAAAGAGGGAAGAGAAAACTGCCCCCATGACATAATTATAGTCATGCCCCAAGAGAAAATTGAAATCAAAGGGGCCTGAAACAACCATCACGTCTATATGGACGGTTTTCCTTCCCAAAGTAATGGGCAACTTCAGAAGGATCCCTAATGGTTGACAGGTTCCTCTGTTAAAAGCCAACAGATTCTGGGTAACATGCATAAGCGGTGGAGAACGAAAAGCTTGCCAAGTAGTCGAAGACAGACTACTAACAGACACACCTTCATCTATAATCGTGCTAGGTTCAACCAGATCAAAATTTTGTACCATTATCTCGAAAGGCACATAAGACGAAAGGCGGTATCTGGAGAATCAACTCCAATCAAAGGAAGTGACCAAACTACTTGGAGGGGATACCATCGAACTGAGATGGTTTTCCCCCGGTGTTACCGGAGTAAGAGGAGCACTTTCCTAGACTTCCATCATGGGAGTAGGGGGAGCACTTTCCTGGACTTCCATCATGGGAGTAGGAGGAGAAACTTCTTGAACTACAGAGACAGACGAGGCTTTCTCCAAGTCCGAAGAATCTGATGAAACAAGAAGAACGTGGGGGGAATGAGATCCACTCTCGACAAAAAATACCTGATGAACCATAGGCAGGATCAGGTCAACCGATTCCTCGACCAATGGCTGGTTGGGAACAGATTCATGAATTTGAATTTCTGAGGGAAGGGGATCAACCAAGGATGACTCTTAACTAATCGTTGAATCAACTAGCGGAGGACTCAAAGAAAGCTTCTTGTAACGAGCTGGAAGGCAGGGTGCAGAAACAGTAGGGTTACTCAACACTCCCTTGACTTCGTCCATGTATGGACAAAGGTGAATGGGATGATGCCCTTCACACAACTTATAGGGATTGGTAATATTACCCTGTTTGTTACGAGTCTGATCAGTACTAGTTGAAGATGTATCACCAATATGACTGCGAGAAGCCAAAGGCAACGGTGGGAGACCATCGGACCATACTTGAAGCACCTTGGGAATTCCAGGTTAGTCATGAAGAAGATGGTCACCTTTGCACAACATGCAAGGGAATTTTACTTTCCATGGAAGCTTGGATGGTTCCACAAGGGAAGGTTTCTTAGGCGCAATAGCTGAAGTATTAACTTCTCGCCTATCTAACTTATTCTTCTTCTTGTTAGCCACCTAATTACTGTAATCCATACTTTCACCAAGTGAAGTAGAAGAGGAGGACAAAGAAATAGGCGAAGAAGGAGAGAGGTTCACCTTAGAAGCAACATGATGTTGTTCTGGTGGAGGAGATGGCTGTATGACATACGGAACACTAGGGACTACCGAGGTTGAAAATAACCATACAGGCAACCCAACAGTTAACCCAAGCAGGGACAACGTTGCCATATAAGGAGCACCAACATTCCCAAAAGTAGGAAAAGGACCAGGATTCCCTTTGGAAGGGATTCCTGGGTTAGCGAACTCCGGAAACGTTTCCATCAGAAACAAATTTAAAACAACACCCTAAGGAAACTAACTTTAACCAAGAATATTTCATGGGCAGTTAATTTTTAAGACATTGAAACAAAACTCTGTCGTTTCATATTTTAAGAGTCGAAAAATAGGCAAAAGGTGACTCTATCACTTTCAGGTTGAAATGAGCGTGAAAGGACAAGCTCTCGATGATATTTTCAAATTTATGGAGTCAGTAAAGATCAAAAAATGACTGCTTAGGTAGTCTAGGTAAAAGGGTGTACCAGGTTCCCATGAACTGCCATATACACCTTGGTTATAAAATTAAAGAAGAATCAACCAAGGACTTGATGTACGTGCAGGTAGTCTCCCCGAATGTTGTGTTCGGTGTATCATGGTTACAAGATGGTAGACTCAGATTCCTACGGATAAAAGGATTGCAACATTGAGGGGTCTCCCTTTATATACTCGATGGTACGGGGAGCACAAGTCTGTACTAGCGTTGTCTGCAGCTAGATGGCGAGTGACATCTGTAAGGTTTACAGACGCCGAAATAAGTCTCTAACTTAGACCACTAAATGTTTCGTTAAGTTTCAATGTTGCCTTAGGTTAATTGAATAAATTTTAATTTGGTCTTGTATTTATGTTTCAATTCCAAGGTCCTACCGAATGTTGGATCTCACAAATCCCTAAATGCAGGTTACATGCCATAAAATACCATTTCGTTCGATGAAAATCTATCTACGAGAAATTTATAGGTTTTCAAGCGATACCAAACAATAAGAACATGCAAAAACATCCACTACAATATCCGATGCAAGCTAATGAAAATGAGAAATCTTTCCTAGAATGCCCAATGCTAGTTATGCGAAAGACTTTCAATTTCATAATGCAAATGAGAATGCAAGCACCAAATTTTTTTTATTTTTATTTCAATGTAATAGAGAAAACAGTGCACTAAATGACATGAAAAACAAACTTTCACACTAGTTCAAGAATGTTAATACGAGAGTCGAAACGAAACAATTCAATCAACTCAAAAGAAAACAAAACAAAAACCCAAACCAATGTTGCAATCTCTCAAATCGAAGAAAGATGTTGAAATAGACCCATACAAGTAATGTGAGCTATTCTTGGAGTGACAAGAAGCAAAAATGAATGAAAGAGACAAGACTTGTTTCACCAAATGCAACCACTCAAACGGATCAAAAGAGCTGAATGTCATCAAACAAGGAACGAAGGTGGCTGTGAAACAAAATACCGAAGCTTCTACAGGAGGCTCAGCATACCAAAGCACTAGAAAACCCTAAGGCCATGATGATGACAATAAATGGACAAACAAATGAAGGAAGGAGGTTGTTCACAGACACAAACAATCCCAAAACACTCAAAACATGCTAAAAAATAACCCAGAATCAAAATCACTGACGAAAAAAATTCCAAAACAAGGCAAACCCTAATACCTACAGGAAATGGCGCGACTTTTTGGATGTAATCAGCGCCAAACAGGGGATGGTGTGGGTGTTGAAATAGCAACAAGCGCCAATGGGCGCTACTTTCAGACTAGAAACCACGCCAATCAAGCCAACCCTAGTAAAAGGAAAATTTTGGAAAAACAGAGGTAAGATCCGATCCTCTAGGGCTGAACACGGGTCTTAGACTTAGAAAAAATAATCAGAAAAGGCAAGCCAGGCAGGCAAAGACCAAGAGGACCTAATGGAAGAAAGAAAAACTCACACTGATCCCCAGTGGAGTCGCCAATTTTTTGGTGAGGTAAATCCCCTCTACAGACATAGGCGATCCCACTAGCCCTAGAGTGGGTCTAGCCACAATCTAGACAAGCTATAATATCGATTCCCAGTTAACGAATGGACGGAGATTCGATAGATGGATTACCGAAGTTCCTACGCTATTTTTGTCGTCAGAAAGAGTGGCTGCCTCTCTCTCCCGGTTCAACAGATCACGATCCACTCGCTTTCATGACCAGATACCTGCACATACACAAGAAACAAAGACGACATACAACATACTATTTCACATTCGTAACTATCAGTCATTCAAAGAGGACTAAATCAATTGCGTTAGATAAACATAACACAATGATAGAAACAATACCATAGTCGAGTATATTAATGAAAGGAAGGAAGAGTACAACCAAGCTTCGATGTTGTGATCTCCTCCAGCAGGGTTCTATCAGAGCACGTCTCACAAAGGCTCATCGGGAATTCGGACAGGGCTCTCTCTACGGAATTCTCATTGGTTTTACCTTCTCAATAGAAGTTACTCAGCTATAGTATCTCTTCTCCAAGTTCAACTTCTTGGCTATATGTTCAGCTAGATTTCATAAAGGGAGAAGGCATGTTTATATAGAGGGAGAGGGGTAGGGAGAGGTTAGGATCCCTATAATCATGGAAGGGAGACCTATCTTCAAGGAGTGTCCCATGGAAGGAGGAAACCACTACCTAAAGAGGGAGATCCGTGGCTCATCAACTTAACCACTTCCTGTGACTCATCCCTAAGGTGGTTAAAAGGAAAATTTTGCTTTTATTTGTTACAAAACATTCCCAAAACAGCTGGCGCAGGCACAACACAGAGATAGAGCGCCCGATGGCGCGGGCTCTAGTGTACATCCTCCATATTGGCGCAAGGGGTGAACTAGCTACCCGCGCCAATGCCAAAACATAGGCTTTTGTGTGCTTTATGAGGAAATGTTCAATAGGAGAAATAATGTCCTTATGCAGAAGGATGCAAAGAAGGTGTTTGCAGAGTATGACACTACTCACAGGTCACAGGAAAGACCCTCCAATATGTGGGGCGAGGGATTTCAGGGACAGTGAAAAAATGTTGTGTAACAATTATCTGCACCTATTTCCACTAGATTTGACCTTTAGATCATTGTCCCTCCCAAATTTAGATCCATTGGTCATTTTTTTGTGTTTTGACTATATTTTTTCCCACCCGTAGTCTAGCTGTTGAGAAGCTCGCCTCCTTGGGTTTAGATTGATGCATCTTTAACTGTTTATTTTATGTTATATTCAATTTCTTTTCTGTTATTTGTTGATTTATTTACAGTTATATAGCACACTTTTTTATTTTTCTCTACAAACCTCTGGGTTTAAAAATTAAAATTAACACAATTAACAAGCACACCCTAAGTGAAGAGCACCTGGTTAACACCGCCAGGCAAATACTATGACACTATAATCAATTGATCCTGCACCTCCATGCCCTTGTTTCAACATTGTAATCATTTGATACTGCACCCCCTTTCCCTTGTTGGTCTCTCTTCCTTTTGTGATCTATGTTTCTTCTTCCATCATTGTGCCCCCAAGGCATTTATCCCAGAGACTTCTTGGCCTTCAACCTCAGTTTTCATTAGGAATACTTACTCCTTCGCGTAGGATTCGAGTTAGTCCTCCACTGAGTCCCCATTCTGACTCTGATTCTAGTTCATTGGGTTCCCCTTTTGGTTCTATCCCCAGTTCTCCTCCTGTCACCTTCACCATGTCTGTTTCGGGACCTAACGCTGGTGGTAGCCCCTACCCTAATGCTAGGAATACTACTAGTGGGACCGCAACAGGAACTATCTCGATTGATCCCTTGCTACCTTATATGGTGGGTCTCAGTCTTCCCGATTTTAACCAGTTGATCAATGACCCCATACACCATGACCCTGGCTGGCCTGCTATGCCAACCAAGCTCCCTTCTGACATCCCCAAGTTTGAAGGTCTTGTTGAAGAATATCCTACAAACCATGTTAAATATTTCCACATGTGGTGTTCATCTAATTCCATCACCGAAGACTCTGTCCGTCTTCGGTTGTTCCAACGTAAGCTTACTGGAGAAGATTTTAAGTGGTATGTTGACCAGGAATCCTCCTCTCATACTACATTTTCGACTCTTTCCAGGGCTTTTCTGTCTTATTTCCAGCTTCCCCTTCATTATGACAATGGTACCGAACTTTTGACCTCTTTCCGTCAATCGTCTACAACCTGCCTATCCGATCATGTCCAGGAATGGTGGAGAAGAAAGAACCTATCTCGAGCCCATATCTTCAAAGACCATGTCTACATGGACTGGTTCCTTAGATCCTTTTTTTCTATTATTGGCAAAGATGTTGCATCTCATTTCCCTCAGACCGAAAAAGTTGCTCTCTAGATTGCGTTGAAATATGACCTGATCTACACACATTCTGGTTATGTTTGTACCATATTACCTAATCTCCCTAGACCTGGTGGTACCAATGCACTGGGGGCATCCCATGATGCCGACAGTATTGTTGGAGCCCTTTCTCATCCATACACTCATCCTCCCATGGGCTATGGTTTCCCTCAGGGAGGGGCCAGCTCCTCTAGCAATTTTCTCCCTCTCGGTAGCATGTATCTAGGATACGGAATGCATCCTTTTTTTGCCCAACCTATTTACCACAATGTTACCCAACTTCCTTATTATTCGTATTTGTAGCCTGGTGCTCCAGCTCCTCTAGCATTATCACCTCAGCCTCCCTTGCCTTCTCAACACCCGCAACAGTAGCCACCACCCCCCCAGGGGCAAGTGTATGCATAGCAGGGCGCGACTAATCCTCCTACTTCCAAAAAGAAGAGGAAAGGAAACCAAAACCAATCTTCCCTAGGTAATCCAGGACCCAATCCCCAAGGGCATGCACCTAACACTACTAACTAGCAACAGGGCACTCAACCCAAGAAGGATAGGCATGTTCTCACCAAGAAACCTTGTTATTTTTGCGGTGTCTATGGTCATTACACCCAAGATTTTCCTATTTTACTTCAGATGCGGTAGATGTGGGAAGCTCAAGTAGCATCTCGAGGATAGGAAGCCTTCCCTTCGGTTCCTCCTAACACTACACCTATCCAGCCAGTTGTGTTTACCAATACTTTCCCTCAGCAAGGATTCATGGCTACCCAACCACCTGAAGGTCAAGCGGCCACTCAACCTTTTCCATCTGGTACCTTCGATTACCAAATTCTCATGATGAACTCTGACCAACCCATTATCATTGACCTTAATCTTCAGACTCGGTCTTGTCAGTACAATAAGCCTCCCGCTATGTCTACCCCCAAGCTCCCTTCTTCAGGTTCCATAGATCCTCTTTCGACAACCAATGGTCCTTTATAGATCCCTCAGCCCAAGGCAGAGGTTCATACCAAGATCCCCAAGGGACCATTATGCTGAAACACTACTTCTGGAAAAGTTTCCCATTCATATAGTATAGTAGATTATTTGGTGCAATCTCCTACTACCATCTCAATGCTGGAACTCCTCCAGTTGTGCCCCTCACAATCAAAAGCTCTATTAACTACCATGGGTGTTGTCGATCCTTCATATGATCATTTGATCATCTTCGATGTTGACTGGTCAGAACATCCTCCCCTTCTTGCCTTCATCGCCTTCCAAATCCCCATCAAGATCTAGAATGCCAATGTCTCCCATTGCATCATTGATGAGGGGGAATCCACTTGTGTGATGTTCACTTCAGTTTGGAAAAAACTCATATCTCCTGAGTTGGCCATTTCCACTACCACCCTCTAAGCGTGCGATGGCCGCTCTTCCCATTCCATTGGCCTATTCCACAATTGTCCCATTACTCTTGCGGGCAAGGCTGTTTGCGTTGACGTAGAAGTCATTGATGCCCCCTTAGGTTACAACATTCTATTGGGTCGTAGCTACACATATGCGATGTATTTTGTCACATATGTGGTTCACCACAAGATTCCCTTTCCTCATAATGGAAATATAGTCACCATTGACCAGTTGACATATTACGAATTGAAGTCTCAAATATCCATTGAGTCCATCATCTCTTCGGCGGCCAATAAGAAAATAGTCGAATCTTTGAACAGTGTCTCACTTGGAGTCTACAAATACTCCTCTTTGCTTGGTTCTTTCCCTGGTCTTCCTCCTCCTGTCTTTGATCCCAACTCGTCGAACGTTTGCATGATGCAATTATCCTGGTCTGACCTCAAGCGGCCCGCTTCGACTAGTCAGCAGCCTCGCCCTCCACAACCTGCTCCTAGCACCTCGACTCAGCCTTTAGGACCCCCTCCTTAAGGCCCCTCATCTACAGTTGGTATCAATGAGCCTCTCTACCCTCCCAGCATGGTTCCTCCTAGCCTTAACCATCCCGGAGTTGTCCCGCCTGGCCATTACCCCTCTGGTGAGATACCGTTCTTAGCTCCCCCTCCTAGAGTATTTTTGGTACCTGTTATGGCTACCTTATCCCTTCCTAACCTGACCCTAGGGATCCCAGTCTAGTACATTGATCCCCCAGCCACTATCCCACCTGGTCAGCCAAAACCTTACCTTGCTTTGACCCCAGTTCAATTAGTCCCCATGACCCCTCCCCTTGCTTTTGTGCCTCAACAACCTCAACAGGAACCCACTCCTGTTGTGACAGCTTCGGGAGAGAGGGGAACAGCTCGCAAGAAGTTAACTAAATACAAGGCTACTCTGAAAAACCCTGCTCCTCCTCAACCTCCAAAGCGTACCCCCCCGTGTGCTTTGTGTGATGTTGTTGGCCATGCCACCCATCATTGTCCTGAATTTCTTCACATCAAGCCCATGGTTAATGTCGTGTTCCTTGAGTCTACGGTCCCGTAAACCTATGTCCCTTCCCCAACTGCAGCCAAGAACCCCAAGACTATTCACACCAACCAACCCTATGATTTGTGTGATCTCCATGGCCATTATACCCATCGTTTTCCCCGCCTCACCCATTACCGCACCTCTTCGGAGGTAGTTTGGGAGTACAAGACTAAACAGAACCAGTCTGCCTCTCTCGTCCTCGTGCAGTATGCTTCGGGCCAACCTGAGGATACCTCTGCTCCCATTGACATTCCTCATCTCGATGTTGAGATGATGGAGTCTTCGACCACCATCCTCTACCTATCATCATTCATGAGATCCATGGTGGAAGCTCCCTCTGAGACTTCCCCTTATTTTTCCCTTGGCCTCCCTTCAGCGATCACACTGGGCTCAACATCAATGGATCCTCCACATCTACTTGTTTTCCGGTCACCCTCTATGACGATGCGCATGTGAACCTCTCTTCTCATGATGATAATTCAGGTATCTTCGTCGCGTTAGGTGGTTTTTCTTCCACCTATCACCCCATATTCTATCATGATGATGACATTATGGAATAAATCACCACCCCTGAATTTATCTATCCCCTCTTACATCGAACCCATACATTCAAACCACATACACCTTGTGGCCATTACATTGACACCCAATGTTTGGGTAAGGGGGCACCCATATTTAAGGGTCCAGGAGAAGCAATTCTCCACCACCCTCCTAGTGCATCTGGTCGTGTCGACTCTAGTACCATTGTTCTTCCCATTTAGAAGAACCTCTAGAGTCCCATATCACTTCATATCACTATAGGAATGATCCCCCTCATCATTCCTTCTTCTTACATCAACAACCCAGCCCCCTTGACATTATTGTTGACCAACCTGTGGGTTTTCTAGGAGAGCACTAGTTCATTATCTCCAAATCCACTCTTTGGGATAGTGATGCCATGTATGCCAACCTAGAAACTTAGTACATTTTCTTCACATATGCAGTACCAAAAGAGATTGGTAATCCTACATTCCCTTTCTCAAACTACATAACCATAACGAAAACAAATGGTGTACCACATCATAAAAATGTGTTTAGACTCCCCTTTTCTAAATAAATTTTGGCATGACCATAACATGCTTTGGGGCACCTATGCACCTCAAAAATAAAAATCACATCTCTCAACCAAAAACAACACTGAAACCCCCTATCTCTGATATGTTGCACTTTTCAGGTTATTTCGTGGGACAGGTCACAATTTTCTTCCTAGTACCTGCCACCCAGGTTGCAGAACAGAACCCAAAAAGTGTGACATGGCCTGTTCATGACCTCTACATGCCTAAACTAAAATTTTGATCCCCTGAAATGAAAGAGTAGGGTTAGGCCTCTTACCTGCAACTGATGGATCTCGATTCCAACAGTAAGATTGTCTGCTACAATCGCTGCAATATTTAGGGCCTTCTCTCCTCTCTACATTCACCACAGCTACACTTGCAAATGAGTGAAATTGGAGGGAAAATGCCTTATTAAAAGAGAAACCCCAGATTTTCCTTTTGTCCACTGGGGCCAAACCGTAGCTCAGTTTGACAAATCATCTATACCATTGGAAAGATCTCAGCGAGCTCTCAAGTGGGTATCCTTTAGTTTTTTGTGATTTTATACTTCACCTGGACACATTTTGTCCAAGAAGGGTCACTTCACCACTCCTCAAAATAAAATTTCTTCACTTGCAACACTTGTACTTGGGGCACCACTTTGCCTCCATACTTGTCCATGCTCGTGTCAATTTTTTTCATGAGTAACTATCTTGTACTCATGTTTTTATGGGACCTACTGGACCTTTTTTGTGTGGCAGCATCATCGAGTCACCCTTGTTTAGAGCATCCGAGTTGAGTCATCATCACATCCATGGAGTCTATCGCAATTCCCTTTGTACCCCACTATAGTCCTCCATCCTTCATTGCTTGGTTCTTCTCTTGTGTCACACATTGTAGCCTTCAGTCCTACTGTCCCCTATCCCCTTTGATATTGTGTCAGCTGCTACCAGGTTATCCATGCCCTTCATGCTCTAACAAGGGAATTTTTCAGCCCGCTAATCAGTACCCCCCTTTCCATCATCATCCTTGGTTTCATTCTGTTAGTTGCTCTACTATTATCTCTCATGCCTTAGTTGAGGATCCCTTATTTCCTCACCTATGGTAGACCTCCTTATGTCGACATCATCTCATTCATTCTAGAAGATAGGTCTAGAGGGAAGTGTACCTTGGTTCTAGCTTCCACTCTTGTTCGGTGCCTCGGATCAAGCAAAGGGACTCCTTATTGCCCTTTGACTTGATTGTTTCTCAGCTCTAGCTCCTTACAGCATGATTGAGATCCGTATACTTGATGGATTAGTGATGCAGCAGATTATACTATTGATTCCCGGGTGTGTGTGAGATGTTTCAGACCTCATGAGGGGGTCGCCCTTCAGGTAGCCCCCCACATGCCCGGATGACCTCTTCATTACAGCCTTCGATGTAACTCCACATATTTGATGGTTCCGGCCTCAGCCGCATGTAGCACCTCTTAATTTGCATGTATCATTTATATTTTCAGAGCCCTCTCCTATTTACAGGGCCTCTTTGGTTGTACTTATATCTCATGTACTCAGATATTATTGTATAAGTCCTGGTTTTTATCCTAGGCATAGTATGTATGTGGCATCCATTATCATTTTTTTATCTGTCTCATGTAATTAGCATGTACTATATAGTTCAGTCCCTTGTTTATTGGACGCATTATTCTTTTTACTTGGTCTCGGTGAGCATAGGTGTTTGGTCAATTTAGTGTGTCCTAAATTGCTACATTAATTTATCAATCCGGGATTCGTAAGCTGATGAAGTGTGGCGCACTATATGTGCAAGATAACCTATCTCTTACTTTTTGTCGTTTTTGGATTTTTATGAAATTCTAAAAGACAAGTATGGAGATAAATATTCAAGACAATGATGTCCTTCTAATGATTTTCCAAACTTCAAAAGAATTTTAAAACACACAATGACAAAATTAATTCTTCAAAGAAAATGAAATTGCATCACTATTCTAGTCAAACAACAGTGAACTATTGATCATGAAACTCATTATCCTTGCTGCTGTCCAAATACAAAAGAAACTATGCTTAAAGAAATCCAAGAATTGCAACAAAGTAAATCTAAATCAAATTACATCAACTTATATTCTGATCCCTCGCCATTAGTCTAGCTATGGCTTTCGGAGGTAACCATAAACAACTTGAGCAACCTGATATCTAGTTTGCAGAAAAAGAAACTAATATCAAACTACAAACTCATACTTCAATCCCTCACCATTAGTCCAGCTATGGTTTTCGAAGGTAACTAAAAATGACATGAGAAATTTAATATTTCTAACTTGCAGAAAGTAAACTAATATCAAACTACACACTCATACTTCAATCCCTCACCATTAGTCCAGCTATGGTTTTCAGAGGTAACTGAAAATGACATGAGCAATTTAATATTTCTAACTTGCAGAAAGTAAACTAATATTAAACTACACACTCATACTTTAATCCCTCACCATTAGTCCAACTATGGCTTTCGGAGGTAACTGAAAATGACATGAGCAATTTAATATATCTAAATCTAACTACTGAAGCAAATGTGCAAGACTGAAATAAACAAACAGTGCTGGAATTAAACAAAAACTAAGAAAAGTAAATTAGCAGAAGGACAATATTGATTCCATGTCATTATTCATTATAAAAAGATGTGCAAGTGCCCGGGCTGCCTATTGTAATCTGAAACAAGAACACTGATCAGTTAACCACAACATAAAACATGAAAGATTATGGACAGAAGTAAAATGTAAAGCATGAAAGATTATGAACAGAGATGAAGCATAAATACCATGAAAGACGCAATGTATAAACACGTGAATGACTTATGGCACAATGAACTTAAAGAAATAAAACAAGAAACTATACAGTAATGCACAAAACCTCAGCGTGTGCAGGGGCCCTCTGCACAGACCTCGGGCAACAGCCTTCAAATACAAATTACGCTTGGAAACAGAGTCTTATTATATATTAAAATGCAGTCATAACAGGGAAATGATATTACAACACAGTGGCAACGCAATTACATTACAGAGCTATATGGAGGCTAACTATTATGCATATGAAAATGCGTTATTTATAACAAAGGTGATATAACTAATTCCCTAAAGTTTGTGCTGATAGAGACATGTGAACCATCACGTCCAGAGATCCAGCATCATGGCCGCGGTGAGGAGTAAATATATGAAGAGTGGATGTTGGATTCGGCTTATGGAGCCGTGTACAGGTGTTGATGTGTCTCCCGTAAATTAGAAACGGTCATACAAATCTTCACGTGATGAGAAACAGAGTCCTGTCACCGTGGGACTCTACGGTTGACTTCCACTTGGCCACCTTTGACCATAGCCTCCTTAGGTGAATTTGCCCGAGCCAATAGGACACGATCCATGTCCACATCAGTTATGACTTGCCCATGTGGCTCGAATTGCCTGAAGACACCTGCAACATATACTTTCACAAAATGGCTGTGGAAAGTTGCAGCAGCTGCGGAAAGTGGCAAGATTCCGCAGCTAAATGAGCAAAAATCTAAATCAAACAGCAGACACAAAACATAGTTAAAAACCATTTTAGATGCTCTTTTACAATTAATATGCAATGATATTGATGACTTAGAAGGTTCAGGTGAATGAAAAAGGTCTAGAAAGGTGTATAGGAAAGATGCAGATTTGAGACTCAACAATAGGTATGCCTCCCCCACCTCTTGTAGCACAGGTACTCACTCATAAAAGAGACTTTTCGCACTTGTAAGTCTTGCCTCCTCAAGGTCTTGTCCTCTAACACTTTGGTCTACCTTATATTTCTCTCTCTCTGACTTACCCTTCGGTGTCTAGTGATTGAGTTCTTACAACGTACTTCGGTCATACGATTAGCTCATAACGCTCGCACGCTGGGGGGCAATATGTTACACCAATTTTTTGTCATCTAACCTATTACTATTAGAAGGACCAAATTACACCATGTAAGACCAATTTTACCCTAAGTAAAATTTCTTTCACTATGAAAAATAACTTAATAATCCTTAATTTATTAAGTTGCTTATGGTCTAAACAAGAAACCCCATGAGGAAATATTGAATAAATCCATATTTTTTTATTTTCCTCAAGGAATAATTGGTTAAACAACATTTTAATTAATAATCCTAGTCATATTTAACCCAAAACAAGAAAATTAATGAGATAAATCATTATTTATCTTATTATTTTTTAGGAATAATTATTTAAATAATATTCCTTGTTAAATTTGACCAAATCATTTATAAATAATTGAATAAATCACTATTTAATTAAATAAATCAATAATTATTACTCAACCACATCCTTAAAATAATAAATAAATCATTTATATATTATTTACTTATAAAATTTGACAAAATTCAAATTCTTTTTCCCTCCAACAAATATAATAAAATATTCCATAAAAGTTGGATCTATATTTGGTTAATAATATTTTAATTATGCACCAATATTTATACTAACTCAATATTTTGTTATAAATAGAAGATTTTTTCCATTCATTCACTACCTTTTGTTGCCTAAATATCACTCTGGATCTATGCTTTTGGTCTGACTTTGATCCTCCATCATTGTCATATTTTTCTACCATTTTTCTTGTGAGGTCCCTTTGAGTTCCATTTTTTGTCTGGGTTTTCTACACCATCAAGAGAGAGAGATATTAGATCTGAAGTGCTGAGGACATACAACAACCCATCCTATTGAGGGGGACTGATAACATCTTTCTATGTTCCCTTCCTAGGTGTAAAAAATACAAAAATTCTTTAAAAATATTTTGTCTTGTCTATTGGATGCATGGAGCAACTCTTGCTTTTATTTACTGCTTAATGTCTTTTACTACATAGATCTGGATTTTGTAGCATTTATCTTGGTCAATTAACTGCAGATCTAAATAAATTAGCAGCCATCTTTGATTTTAGGGTTTTTTTTATGCACGGCTAAAGTGGGATTTTTTCGTACGCTTGCGATTAGAATTCATCCTAACATCTGCACTAAAGTGATATGTGATTCTGTCGATAATTTTCTAAGTATTGTGCACATCTGTTTATGATCAATATAAATCTACAATCAATCTGCTTAGGGCCACTTCATTATTTTCTTCCTCAGGGTGCAGAAACCTAGTTCCAGCACCCTCCCATACTGCTTCGGGTGAGACTTTGATCTGCACAAGCAGGTCATTGCCAAAAGGGTGAGTAGTTGGAGGGTTTATTGGTTGCACGATAAACTCAGAACCTGGGTCAGAACCCCTCAATCCAACAAATGGTTCCATTTTCAAGACCAGGATCATTATTTTGAGGAGATTTGATGTTGTGGCACCGTTCGTGGAACGAATACAAGATTGGATGGATAGAAAAATCATTGAATTCGTGCTTCAGGAGAATCAAAGTACTAAGCTATCTGATGAAAAGTGGGTACAGAAATATATCTAAAAATAAGTTCATGAGATATTCTTTTTCTCCTTTGCATCTGAGTTGCAGGAGTGGTTGTCGTGATTTTCTAAGTTAAATACCTGTGTGAAGGATGATGTAGTCACTAAGTGGACTCCTAAATTGATCCAAAAATTAAAAAATCTAGACAATAATCACTCATGCAGTAGATCACTGGATCAATCGTCTCTTGGAAGGATTTGTGACTGAATTTTCCATTCACCAATTTGTGTCATATTCGGAAATAGTAAGAAGATTTTTCAAAGGTCCTAGAGCTAAGTTCTTGCGCTCTTTAAAATTGTTGTTGAAAATTCTATTATGTGAACAGAATTATCTATGTGAACATATTGCGTGAATTCCGCAGAGAGGCCAAACTATGCGTAATGGAAAATTTTACCACGAAGATCCAAAAAATTTATTTATAGCCCTGTGAAGCCTAGATTTGAGAGTGAAGGTGAACCAAAAATAACTAGCTCTAGTGACTCTGAAGAATAAGGTTAGTCAAACCAAAAACCCTTGAGTCTTTTTCTAGATCCATCCACTCCACTTCTACACTCATATCACAAAGCACCCACTCCATCATGCAGACCGTCTCCACCACCACCTCCACCCCCCCAGAAGCAGATATGGTTGCGTCGATGAAGTTACCTAATTTCATAGGCATTGGAAACGAAGATACTTAGCACTTTTTGCTTGTGACTGAGGTTGTATGGCGGGCTCATCAGGTTAAGAATAATGATATTAAGAAATCGCAGCTAACCACTGCCTTCCGAGATCATGCATTAGATTGGAACATCAGGTATGTTCAAACGACCCCTAATGCCACCTTGGATCAAATAAAAGATGCCATAAAAGAGAAGTTCAAGAAGCCTAATTCATACATGCAGTTGGTCATAGAAATGAAATAGATTCATCAAAGGTAAATGAATCTGTGTGGGAAGCAGACATTAGGGGAATTTTAAGGTCTAAAATGGGCCTCCTAAGGAAAATTTACAATCAAAATTCACTTTAAGAGAACTAGTCACATTTTAGGGGATGAAATCATCCCTAATGGTTGAGGTGGCATTACTTGAGTTAAAGGTACTTACTTGTCACATTTTCAATGGTGGATAAAAACTCATGGTTAACCATGGTAGTGCTCTAAGTACTTTTAAAGTCATAAAGTAAAGTACTCATAATAAATGTCATTTCACATTTTTTGAATAAAATAATATTATTGTCATTTCATATTTCTTGAAAGAAACAATGCATATCCCTATACATTTATTATATTATATTATTTCTATATAGTATATTAATTACATGTTATTATACAATTTAAATAATATAAATTTTATTTAAAAGCATATAATATAATTAAGACTTTATAAATTTATATTTATATTTTATTTTAAGTTATTTAAGTACGAAGGAAAAATGCATTAGTTGTTCAATGATAATTATTTTTTCTTGAAAAGCTCATTCTTATTTATAGTCACATCAATACAATTTTTTTATTAATTTTGTTTTGGTACAACTTTTGAATTGAATTTAACTATGGTTACATGGATTGTGGTGAAAAAGTGAATTGCAAATTCATAAATATTATTTTATTGGTTTAGCTATTATTTTATTATTTCCTTAGGAGGCCCATTTTAGACATCAAAATTCCCCTAATGTCAGAGACTAAAATGCACTATCAGATATGGTGGGATTTTCATCAATGATACTTGTTCGAGAGGGGTCCCCTGAGGCAAAATTTTCAAAGTCATGTTTGTATATTTTTGTATGTGCGTGCTATGCAAATAGAGTAAAGGGGCTTCAAGGTGGGTCAAAGTCCCCAATTTTGATGTAAATGGGCTTAAGGGTAAAATATAGGCCTCAAACCATGGCTTGAGACCATAATATATGCGAGCTAGGTGTATATATATATATATATATATATATATATATATATATATATATATATATATATTTATTGATATATCGTGTCTAAGACAAGTAGTTTGAAGTAATTTCATGATATTGATGTTTTGATAATTTTATGTGTATGTAAGGGTTGTTGGGTTGGGTTAAAAGGCTCCTACTGGCTATGTGCACGGAGACCTAGTCCTAGTTGTGTGTAGACTCCGCTGGCTGTGTGCGTGAAAGGGTTTTGTAAGGAACATCTTATGTATTAATTGAATGGATCTGAGCTAATATAAAGGATAGTTTCTGTCAAGTTTACTGTGTTAGGCATCTAATTTTTTTACTGCTTATATTATGTGAAGATCATATTATCTGTCGCACTTATTTATGATTACGCAAAGGATAACTGATACGATTGTGAATGATTATTGATATTTAATAGATCTGATTAAATATTTTCATTGGTTAAGATCTGGATTGGGTTCTGTTATGTTTATCAGTGCTAAGGCGAACAACAATTCTATGTTATTTTGTTAATGATTGTGCATTCTCTGTAATTCTGTTATGTATTGTTGTGTGTGTCTTCATAACTTTGATTGGGTTTTATTGAGGGCCAATTCATTAATTTATCCCCCAGGGTGCGGAAACCTGGTTGCAACACCCCCCCATACTACTTCGGGTGAGACATTGGTCTGCACAAGCAGACCACTGCCGAAAGGGCCAGTAGTTGGAGGGTTTGTTGGTTTATCCATGAACTTTGAACCTGGGTCAAGACCCCTCAAGCCAACAAATGGTTCTGTTGTCGGGACTGGGATCATCATTTTGAGGGAGATTTGATGTTGTGGCATCCTTCGCGCAACAAACTACAAGATTGGTTGGATAAAAATATCCTTGAATTCGCGCTCCAAGAGAATAGAAGTACTAAGTTGTCTGACGAAAAGTGGGTACATAAATATATTTATATAGAAGTGCATGAAGTATTCTTTTTTTCTTTTACGCATGAACTACAAGAGTGGTTTTCCTTCTTAGCTGGATTCCATAATTGCATAAAATATTATGCAATCACTGAGTGGACTCCGTAATTGATTTAGCAAGTAGAGAAGTTTGACAATAAGATCACTCGCGCAGTGTAATATTCCCAATTAGCCATGAGCTAGTTGGAATATTAATTTTTATTTTTTCTTATTTGTTTGATGAATAAGAGGATATGGAGATCCAGAAATCTCCTTAATATGAATAAAATGAATGCCATTGTGAAAGGAGGACATCTTGGTAGCTTAATTGAGCACCCTTGTGTGTGAAAAGGGGTTGGAACACCTAGACTAGTTTAACTTTGAACAGATCAACAACGTTGTCATGGAGTAGTGGCATTCATTGAGGGACAACGCAGTTTTAGTTGGAGAATCTTTGCATGGAAGTAGTGTCTTAAATGAGTGGGGCCTAGGGTTATAAATCGCATCACTTATATAAGGAAGAGGATGGAAGCCATATTCACTCATGTTGATGTTATTATATTTTGATATATGGTATGTTTAGACATATAGATTTCTTCAGTTGTTTAGCTAATATTGTAGTTTTTAATAGCACAGGGTGTTCCTGAGCGAGAATCTCACCTCTTTCCTTGAGAAGCCTCTAGGAAGATATTTGCACTACATTCCACATTCAGGCATCAGGCCAAGGCTTCAGTCTTAATGTACATCACAGTTCCTGTTGAGGTTTTGTGTTGTGTTTCAGGGCAAGAGTTGTGGAGGATTGATTTGGGAGATTTCTGAGCTAGATCTCATTGGAGGGAGGTTCCTTTCTCTTGGGAGGCTAGTGAAGGAGGCCCTGGAGAATTATTGATACATTTGGCACTAGGCCATAGTGTTTTTATCCCCAGCTACAGTGCAGTATTAGTCTAGATGTGTTTTATTCTATGGAGGAGTTGCAGGGGTATTTGCAGTAGGTGATTTCTTCATTGAAGGGGCTAGCCTTTCATCCAGAGGATCCATTGGAGGAGAGCATTATTTTTTTTATATCAGCTTCAGCCATAACTCTTTATTTAATTGTTGCAGCATACTCTCATCCCTAAGGTTGCAACTCATATTGTCTTTTTGGGTGTTTTTCCCGGAGACCCTTGTGGGTTCTTTTCTGGAGGTTGTATAGAACCTTGATCTTCATTGTGCATTATCTTTGAGGCATATATCAACCTTTATCTTTTTTATACTCATTTTTTGTAGAAATTCTTCTATGAATGCATTGTAGCAGTGTCTCCGGCATTTTGATATAGTAGCAGCACCTCAAGATTGACGGTTTTCTTCATCAAAGCTTGTTCTATCTTGTTATATGTTTTGTAGCCCATCATTTTGTACTATTTTTCTATTGTTATGATGAATGGAAGGTCTCCATATTGGTCTCATACTTTTATGTGATGTTTTACACTGCTTTCCCAGCATTGTGCACTATATTCCTGATTTTCCCCTTTGGGAATATTACATGCAGTAGATCATTGGATCGATCGCCTTTGGGTGGATTTGTGACTAAATTTGCCATAGATCAGTTTGTGTCATATTCTGAAGTAGAAATAAGGTTTTCCAAAGGTCCTAGAGGTAAGTTCATGCGGTCATTGAAGTTATTTTTGAAAGTGATCTTGTGTGAATGGGGTTGTCTATGCGAACATACTGCTTGAATGCATCAAAGAGGTCCAGTTATGTGTAGTGGAAAAATTTACCGCGTAGACTCTTAAAAAATTATTTATAGCCCTCTGAAGCCTACATCTGATAGTGAACCAGAACCAGAGACTGCTAGCTCAAGTGACTATGAAGAATAAAGATCACATGCCTTGAATCTTTTCCATCATCTATTCACTCCACTTCTGCACTCACATCACAGATCACCAACTCCACCGTGCAGTCAATCTCCTCCACCACCTCCACCTCCCCCTAAAATAGATATGGTTGCATCAATGAAGTTACCTAATTTCAGAGGCATTGGTAATGAGGATACTGAACATTTTTGGTTTGTAACTGAGGCTGTATGGCAGGCTCGGCAGATTAACAATATTGATATTAGGAAGGTGCAGCTCGCTACTACATTCCAAGTTCGCGCATTAAATTTGTACATTAGGTATGCTCAAGAAAACCCTAATTCCACCTTGGATGAAATAAAATATGTCCTAAAATAGCAGCTTAAGAAGCCTAATTCATACGCGCATCTACTAACAGAAATCAAGGATATTCATCAAGAACCTAATGAATCTATATGGGAGGTTGATCAGAGACTGACGCACACCATCAGAGATGGTGGATTTATTATTGATTATACTCAGCATAAGGAATGTTTCATTGCATGTTGATTTCGCGTCTTTTCCAACCCTTATGTCAGCAAAATATTGCTACAAAGGATAAGTTTGTGGAGGTTGCAATGAAATTGGAAGCTACCCTGACACCTATGGCACTGGAACCTCAACAAATACAAAATCATCAACTTGTCCTGATGATGAACCACACTGGCTGGTTCGAAACGTGTCGAATTAATTTAATCTGATGTGATTTTTACTGAAATATTTTATACACCATATATGGATCACATAAGCCAAATTCCTAAGATTCAGAATCAGTTGGAGGCCATGCATCTAGAAATTCAAAATCTGTGCAAGGACAAGGGAAAGGAGGTATGCACAGAGGTCTGGTGTATCAAGTGTAAATCTTTTGGGAACCATAAAGATGAATGTCTTGTTTTTAACAATTACCTAAATACTGGAGGTCCTAGTCCACTGAAGAATCTTGTATGGTGCACCATCTATCAAATTTTTGAATTACATGACACGAATTCTTGCCCAAGGACTGGAAAGTATCAACCTGATTTGAAGCAGTTGTTTTTAAAATTATTTTCATCATTAGGGCATGATGAACAACATTGTATCACTTATGATATGATGTTAGACAAAGCCAAAATCTATAGAATGCAGGCTAAGCCTTCATCACCAGCATCCCCTTATGGACGTAGATGATTTCAAGGCAGAGGAAGAGGCCGAGGAGGTGGATCAGTTGGCCGAGGAAGAGGACAAGTCATTTGCTATAACTGTGGTGGTTTTGGTCATTTTTCATGTGACTGTCCGAATCCAGCATGACATTCATGCAGGTATTGTAGACAATTTGATCATGTCATACAAGATTGTCATGTCTTGATTGCAAAAATGCAGGAAGAGAAGACCCCAACACAAAATCTACAAATGTTCCGCGTTGAAACTCGAGAAGAAGATCCCAGTGTCAATGTGGTAACTAGGAGCGGTGTAGCTACCAATGAAGATAAAGGAAAGAAACCAGCCTCTCATATATGGATTTGTAAAGCACTTAAAAATAAATAAGGCTTTGATCTTCAGCACGCAAAGGAAACCTTTATTGAAGCACGAAAATAATTGTAGAAGATTTTATTACAACATCTGGTAGAACATTGAAGGAATCAGGAGGAGTTGAGGAGATCACGCCCTTTCTGCAAGCATGTATAAAAATGTTGCGCAACAAGAAGGTTGTCGAAAATCTGCAGGCATTAATAGATAATTGCGCAGAGAAAGAACAACCCATCATAGAACAACGTGCATTCAACAAAATTTATAAGAACAAGAAGAGAATGGGTAGGGAGAAGAGTCTTGTTAGTATCCTATAATTCATTGGATCTCAAGGTGATTGAATATTTCATCTTCCTTGCAATTTCATATTGAAAATGTTTTCAATATTCAAATGATTTCCAATGAAAAAAATATGAAAAGAAAGAAAAGAGGGTATAAAAATAGAGAAAAGAAAAAGAGAAAAAGGAAAAAGAAAGAAAAACCCCAAAAAATAAATAATACTGAAAGTGTTGCAAATTCAAATGCCACTACTCATTATATAGGTTTGTTCAATCATACAGTTTAATCATGATTGTACAATTTTCAATTTCTGTTGATAGGTTAGAAAATAATATTTGCCAAACTAAATCTTGGCATATCAGTAGATAGGGAAAGAATGAAATTGACTCAACAGTTTAATCTAAGTCAATGGTAGAAATAAGGATAGATGTTAGGTTAGAAATTTAAAATAAAAAATGGTTTAGGGTCTGCAAGCCCAAATGCACCCTGTAAAAGAAGAAAAAATGTTAGTTTTGTATTTTGGATAGGTAGATATGTTGAGGTGAAAGAATGGAAAGAAAACAATCCTACAAGGTGCAGCATAAAAATTTCATCTTTCCTATGGTGGAAGAAGAAGATCAAAAGGACAAAAGGTGTATTATTTATAAGGTATGGATGAGAAAATATATCCCTAAGTCAGAGATTGTGTTTCACATAAAATTATCATATCATACATTATATTATGATTTTTCTTTAAACTCCCAACTATTTTATTATTTCCTTTATCCCGACCCTCTAAACATTCATATTATTCATTTATTCTAAATTCCTACACTACCCCCCGCCATCCATTTATTCCCCGACCCCACCATCACATCACACATCCCATTCGTGTTAATCAACCTCCACCTTCCCATCATCTCCGCGTGTTGCTCCACATCTAATGGCTCACATAACTTTTCGGCCTTCGAAGTTTAACAACAGGGGGGGTCCGAAATGGGCAGTATTTGATACTATTGAGACTGTAACGTGTCACTCTCGTAGTAATTCGCACCCCCCCCCCCTCTGATACCATTCATCACCATCACCCCCCTCTGAAAAATGGTTTCCTCTTTAACAAAACCGTCATGCTTTTAACCATTCAGATGATCGTTTCCCTGTGTCATTGCACTACGTCCACAACCACTTGTCCACTCCACCCTATCACATCCACTCTCGCCAAGATCCCATTGCATCATAAATGGTCAAGTCGTTATCCAACGGACCCACGCCAAATCAAAAATTCCCCAACCATAGTTTAAATCTCCAATTCATGCTCGGAAGCAAGGTTTACCTTGCTTACGTTGTTCAAAAATTGCAGAGAAATCATAGTGAACGACAGTTGAAGAGAAGCCATTGTTCGTCAAAGGAGAATTAGAAGCTCTCTGAAACTTGTATCACCGTTCTTCTTCAAACTTTTCAATTATGTTCGTGATCCCCTTGTTGTTCTATCCCTTCCCTAGTCTTGATCTGTGACAATTCCCCTTTCTCCACTCCATTTTTTTTTGCATACTTCACTACATAGTGAGAAATAAGTTACAAAAGATAAAATATGCCTCCTAAGAAATACCAGGAGCCTTTCAACCCTATGGTCTACCCTCAAGTGCACTTATATCACATAGCCCTGGCAGACAAAGATTATAAAATCCACGAGACAGAGTCATACTTCGATTTATCAGATGTCTACTATTGGCTCGAGGAAAATTCCTTTAGGAATTTGATGATATAGGCCTATGGGAGACCAAATTATTTTTTTATATATTTCCTAAAACCCATAGTTGTCCAGAGTTTATCAGAAATTGTCAGTCCTGTTATGACATCAACCAGAGAGCCATAGTCAATCCAACAGGAGAAGTATTATTTTCTATTGATTCCCAACCTATCCAAAAGATGATGCAAGCCCCCATTGTTGAGAACACCATTCCTTTTTCATATGAGGCCCTTAGAGAATTATACCAGAAGCTGGATTTTACCAGTAGGGCTAAAACCTTAGAGATTTTCATGGCTACTAATGCCCCAATGCCTACCAAGAATCCACCCTATCCTTCATCTATCTTTCCTGATAGGATCCAGCACATTGTTACTGTTTTATCTTATTTATTAGGGTCTCACACTGATAAGTGGGTAGATGAAGCCATGATTGGTTTCTTGTCTATTATATCCTCAGATTCCAAGCCCACAGTCATGCTCAATTATGCCCAGTTTCTTGTTGATGATATTTATGACCAGTTCCTAAAATTTCAAACAAAAGAGGTGTTAAAATACACCTCTGAGTTGGTGTATATGTTTGTCTGCTTCCAATCCAAGAGAATTTTGTTTGACATAATGAAATTAAATTATGACTCCCATCCACAATCTATTATTTTCTGGACTACTTTGTTGGTGAAAGAACAAAAGAATTACTCCTACAAGAGATTTGTAGATTTATTTTTACATCCAAAAATCAGTGCTGTTAGTATTAATTTTAATAGCAAATGTACGAAAAAATTTCACTTTAATTGTACATAACAAATAGCCCTAACATCAAATATGGCTACCAATTTCTTTATATCTACAATTAGTTGACCAAGATAAATGCTACAAAATATAGATCTATGCAATAAAAGACATTAAGCAGTAAATAAAAAGCAAGAGTTGCTCCATGCATCCAATAGACAAGACAAGAATGTTTTTAAAGATTTTTTGTATTTTTTGACACCTGGGAAGGGAACATAGAAAGATGTTACCAGTCCCCCTCAATGGGATGGGTTCTTGTAAATCCTCAGCACTTCAGATCTAAAATCTCTCTCTCTTGATGGTGTAGAAAACCCAGACAAAAAATGGAACTCAAAGGGAGCTCACAAGAAAAATGGTAGCAAAATATGACAATGATGAAGGATCAAAGTCAGACCAAGAGTATAGATCTAGAGTGATCTTTAGGCAACAAAAGGTAATGAATGAATGGAAAAACCCTTCTATTTATAATAAAATATTGTGTTAGTCTAGATATTGGTGCATAATTAAAATATTATTAACCAAATCAAGATCCAACTTTTATGGAATATTCTATTATATTTGATGGAGGGAAAAAGAATTTGACTTCGGTAAAATCCCTTTATTTGTAAATAATAATAAAATAAATGTTTTATTTATTATTTTGAGGATGTGGTTGAGTAATAATCAAATAAATAATGATTTATTCAATTATTTATAAATGATTTAGTTAAATTTAACAAGGAATATTATTTAAATAAGGTTTAAATAATTATTCCTAGAAAATAATAAGATAAATAATGATTTATCTAATTAATTTTCCTGTTTTGAGTTAAATATGACCAAGAATATTAATTAAATTGTTGTTTAACTAATTATTCCTTGAGGAAAATCAAACAATTGTGGATTTATTCAATATTTCCTCATGGGGTTTCCTATTTAGACCATAAACAACTTAACAAATGTGGTTTACTAAGTTATTTTTCATAGTGAAAGCAATTTTAATTAGGGTAAAATTGGTCTTACATGGTGTACTTTGGTCCATATAATAGTAACAGGTTAGATGACCAAAAAATGGTGTAACAAATTCCCCCCCAATGTGCGAGCGTTAGGAGCTAATCGTTTGACCAAAGTACATTGTAAGAACTCAATCACTAGACACCGAAGGGGAAGTCAGAGAGAGAGAAATATAAAGTAGACCAAAGAACTAGAGGACTAGACCCTGAGGAGGCAAGACTTACAGGTGCGACGAGTCTCTTTTATTAGTGAGTACCTGTGTTATAGGTGGCGGGGGAGGCATACCTATGCCCGCTGAGACAAATTACAAAGAATAATGCATCTAGTAAACAAGGGCCTAAACTATATAGTACATGTTGGCATAAACATGAGCCAGATAAAAATATAATTATGAATCCCACATACATATTGTGCTTGGGATAATAGCCAGGACTTACACAATAATATATGAGTACATGAGATATAAATACAACCAAAGTGCCCCTGTAAACAGGAAAGGGCTCTGAAAATCTGACTGATAGATGCAAACAAAAAGGCGTTGCAAGCGGTTGAGGCCGACATCATCAAACCTATGGAGCTACATCAAAGGTTGTAATGAAGAGGTCATCCGGGCATGTGCGGGGCTACCTGAAGGGCCACCCCCTCATGAGGTCTGAAACATCTCACACACACCCGAGAATCATCTGTCCAATCTGTTGTATCACTAAACCATTAAGTATACGGATCTCAATCATGTTGTAAGGAGATGGTGTTGAGAAACAATCAAGTCAAAGGGAAATGAGGAGTCCCTTTTCTGGATTCGAGGCACTGAACAAGAGTGGAAGATGGAAACAAGGTACACTGCCCTGTAGACCTATCTTCTAGAATGAATAAGCTGATGTCGAAAGAAGGAGGTCCGCCATAGGTGAGGCAATAAGGGATCCTCAAGTAAGGCATGAGAGATAATAGTAGAGCTACTGACAGACTAACACCAGGGATGATGATGAAATTGGGGGTACTGAGTAGCGGACGTACGACCTCCCTTGTTAAAGCATAAAGGGCATGGATGACCTAGCAGCGATTGACACAATATCAAAGGGGATAGGAGACAGTAGGGCTGAAGGCTATAATTTGTGACACGAGAGAGGGACCAAGAAATGAAGAATGGAGGACTATAGCGGGATATAAAGGGACTCGAGATAGATTCCATGGATACGATGATGACTCGACTTGGATGCTCTAAACAAGGGCAACTCGATGATGCTGCCACATATAAAAGGTCCAATGGGGACCATAAAGACATGAGTAAAAGATGGTTACTCATGACAAAAATCAACAAGAGCATGGAAAAGTATGGAGGCAAAGTGGTGCCCCAAGTACAAGTGTTGCAAGTGAAGAAATTCAATTTTGAGGAGTGGTGAAGTGATGCTTCTTGGACAAAATGTGTCCTGGTGAAATACCAAATCACAAAAAACTAACAGATACCCATTTTAGAGCTTGGTGAGATATTTCCAATGGTATAGAAGGATTGTCAAACTGAGCTACGGTTTGGCTGCAGCAGGTGAAAGAAAAATATGGGGTTTCTCTTTTAATAAGGTGTTTTCCCTCCAAATTCACTCATTTGCAAGTTTAGTTGTGAATGTAGAGAGGAGAGAAGGCCCTAAATCTTGTGGTGATCGTAGTGGGAAAACCAACTGTTGGAATCGAGATTCTTCAGTTTTAGGTAAGAGGCCTAACCCTACTCTTTCAATTAAGGGGATCAAAATTTCATTTTAGGTACCCATAGCTCATGAACAGGCTAGGTCGCACTTTTTGGGGTCTGTTCTACACCCTTGGTAGCAGGTACTAGGCAAAAAATTGTGACTTGTCCCAGGAAATTACCTGAAAAGTGCGAGGTGTCAGAGAAAGGGGGTTTCAGTGCTATTTTTGGCTGAAAGCTAGGATTTTTATGGTTGAGGGGCATATGTGCCCCTAAGCATGTTATGGTCATGCCAAAATGTATTTAGAAAGGGGGAATCTAAACACATTTTTATGATGTGGTGTGCTATTTTTTTTTGTTATGGTTATGAAGTTTGAGAAAGGGAACGGAGGATTACCAATATCTTTTGGTACTACATATATGAAGTAAATGGACTAAGTTTCTGGGTTTGCATACATGGTGTCACTATCCCAAAGAGTGTATTTGGAGATAATGAACTGGTGCTCTCCTAGAAAACCCATAGGTTGGTCAACAACAATGTCTAGGGGACTGGGTTGCTGATGTAAGATGAAGGAATGATGAGGGGTATCATCCCTAGAGTGATCTGAAGTGATATGGGACTCTAGAGGTTCTTTGAAATGGGGAAGAATAATGGTACTAGAGTCGACACGACCAGATACACTAGGAGAGTGTTGGAGAATTGCTTCTCCTGGACTCTCAAATATGGGTGCCCCCTTACCCAAACATTGGGTGTCAATGTAATGGCCACAAGGTGTATGTGGTTTGAATGCATGGGTTCGATGTAAGGGGGAATAGATAAATTCAGGGGTGGGAAATGATTCCATAATTTTGTCATCGTAATAGAAGATGGGGTGACTGGTGGAAGAAAGACCACCTGACATGACGAAGCTACCTGACTCATCATCATTATAAGAAAGGTTCACATGCACATTGTCACGGGGGGTGACGGAAGAACAAGCAGATAAGGGATCCACTGATGTTAAGCCTAGGGTGATCATTGAAGGGAGGTCAAGAAAAACAGAAGGCGAAGTCTCAGAGGGAGCTTCCACCGTGGATCTCATGAATGATGATAGGTAGAGGATGGTGGTTGCAGGCTCCGTCATCTTGACATCATGAGGGGGAATGTTAATGGGAGCGTGTAAATCCTCAAGATGGCCCGAAGCATACTACGCAAGGACGGGAGAAGCGGACTGGTTTTTTTCAATCTCGTACTCCCAAACTACCTCCAAATAGGTGTAGTAATGTGTGAAATGGGGAAAATGGTGGGTATAATGGCCATAGATATCACACAAAGAACAAGGTTGGTTGGTGTGAATAGTCTGAGGGTTCTTGGCTGTAGTCGAGGAAGAAACAAATCCTTCAGGGACCGTAGACTCAGGGAACGCAACATTAACCATGGGCTTGATATGAGGCAATTCAAGACAATTATGGGTGGCATGACTGACAACATCACACAAAGCATAAGGCTTTGGAGGCTGAGGAGGCGCAGGGTTAGTCGAGGCAGCCTTGTATTTACGTGCCTTCTTGCGAGATTTCCCCCCTTTACCCGAAGTTGTCACAACAGGAGAAGGTTCCTATTGAGGTGGCGGAGGCACAGTAGCAGCGGGAGGAGTCATGGGGACCAGTTGAACCGGGGTCAAAGAAAGATAAGGTTTGGGTTGACTAGGTGGGGTAGCAGCTGGGGGATCGATGTACCAAACTGGAATCCCTAGGGTCAGGTTAGGAAGGGATAAGGTAGCCATGATAGGTACCGAGAACACTCTGGGAGTGGGAGCTAGGAACGATATCTGACCAAAGGGGCAATGGCCAGGCGAGACAACTCCGAGATGGTTAAGGCCAGGAGGAACCATGCCGGGAGGGTAGAGAGGCTCAGGAATATCAGCTGCAAGTGAAGGGCCAGGATCATGGGTCTAGAAGGCTGAGTTGAAGTGTTAGGAGAAGGTTGCGGAGGGTGGGTCTGCTGACTAGCTGAAGCGGGCCACTTAAGGGAAGCCCGAGACGAGTGCATCATGCAAACATTCGATGAGCTGGGATCAGAGACAGGAGGAGGAAGACCAAGTAATGAACTAAGCAAAGAGGAGTGTTTTTAGACTCCGGGTGAGACACTGGTCAAGGGGTCGATGGTTTGCTTACTGGCCACCGAAGATATGATGGACTCAGGGGAGGTCTCAGACTTCGGTTCGTAATATATCAACTGGTCAATGGTGACTATATTTCCATTATGGGGAAAGGAAATATTTCGGTGAACCACAAAAGCAGACATTGCATAGGTGTAGCTACGACCCAATAGAATGTTGTAATATAAGGGGGAATCAATGATTTCGATGTCAATGCAAACAGTCTTGCTTGCAAGAGTAATAGGAAAATTACGGAACATGCCAATGGGTTTGGAGGAGTGGTCATCCCACGCTTAGAGGGTGATAGTGGAAGGGTCCAACTCAGGTGATCTGAGTTGCTTCCAAACTGAAGCAGACATCACATAGGTGGATGCCCCCTCATCAATGATACAATGGGAAACGTTGGTGTTCCAGATCTTGACTGGTATTTGGAAGGCGACGGAAGCAGGAAGGGGAGGATGTTCTGACCGGTCAACATCGAAGACGATCAATCGATCATCTAACAGATCTACAACGCCCATGGAAAATAGTATATATTTTCATTGTGAAGGGCACGACAAGAGGAGTTCCAACGTTGAGATGGCAGTAGGAGATTGCGCCAAATCATATACTATACTATACGAATGGGAAGCTTTTCCAGAAGCAGCATTTTGGTGTAATGGTCCCTTAGGGATCTTGGTATGAACCTCTACCTTAGGCTGAGGGACCTGCAAAGGACCATTGGTTTTCGAAATAGGGTCTGTAGAACCTAAAGAAGGGGGCTTGGGAGCAGACGTAGCAGGAGGCTTGTTGTACTGACAGGACCGAGTTTGAAGTTTGAGGTCAACGATAATGGGTTGGTCAGATTTCATCATGATAATCTGGTAATTAGAGGTTCCAGATGGACGAGGTTGAGTGGCTACCTGACCTTCAGGTGGTTGGGTAGCCACAAATCCTTGTTGAGGGAAAGGATTAGTAAACATAGCCGGCTAACTAGGCACAACATTGGGAGGGATGGAAGGGGAGGCTTGTTTTCCTCACGATGTTGCTTGAGTCTCCCACATATGCCGTATCTGTGGTAAAAGAGGACAATCGTGGGTGTAATGACCATAGACACCGCAACATGAACAAGGCTTATTCGTGCGAACATGCCTGTCCTTCTTGGGTTGAGTGCCCTATTGCTGGTTAGCAGTGTTAGGTGCATTACCTTGGTGATTAGGTCTAGGATTACTGGGATCATATATATTTTGGGTGTCTTTCCTCTTCTTGTTGGAAGTAGGAGGATTAGGCGTGCCTTGCTATGCATACACGTGCCCCTGAGGGGGCGGTGGCTGTTGTTGCGGGGGTTGAGAAGGCAAGGGAGGCGACAGTGCTAATGCTTGAGGAGCTGGAGCACCAGGCTGTGGATATAGATAATAAGGAGGTTGGGTAACATTGTGGTAAATAGGTTGGACAAAAGGAGGAGGCATTTCATATCCTAGATACATGTTACCAGGAGGGGGAAAATTGCTGGAGGTTTTGACCCCTCACTGAGGGAAACCATAGCCCATGGGAGGCTAAGTGTATGGATGAGAAAGAGCTCCAAAGATACCTTCGGCGGCATGGGCGGCCCCCGATGCATTGGTACCACCGGGTATAGGGAGATCAGGTAAGACGGTATAAACATAACCTGACTGAGCGTAGATCAGGTCATATTTTAATGCAATCTGGAGAGCAGCTTCTTTGGTTTGAGGGAAATGGGATGTGACATCTTTTCCTATAGTAGGTAAAAGGGATCTAAGGAACTAATCCATGTATACATGGTCTTTGAAGGTAGGGACTCGACATAGGCTCTTTCTTCTCCACCATTCCTGGACATGATCAGGTAGGTAGGTCGCAGACGATTGACGGAAAGAAGTCAAAAGTTCGGTACCAATGTCATAACGAAGGGGAAGCTGGAAATAAGACAGAAAATCCCGGGCAAGAGTCGTAAAGGTGGTATGAGAGGATGAGGCCTGATCAACATACCACTTAGAAGCTTCACCAGTAAGCGTACATTGGAACAACCGAAGACGGATAGAGTCATCAGTAATTGAGTTAGACCAACACCACATGTGGAAAGATAGAACATGGTTTGTAGGATCTTATCCAGCAAGACCTTCAAACTTGGGGATGTCGGAAGGGAGTTTGGTTGGCATAGCAGGCCAACCAACGTCATGGCGTATGGGGTCATTTATCAACTGGTTAAAATCAGGAATATTGAGGCCTGCCATATAGGGGAGCAAGGGAGAAGCCAGGATAGTTCCTGTTGCGGTCCCAGTAGTAGTATTCCTAGCATTAGATCCAGGGCTACCACCAGCATTAGGTCCTGAACCAGACATGGTGAAGATGACAGAGGGAGAACCGGGGATGGAACCAGAAGGGGAACCCACTGAACCAGAAGAGGAGTCAAAATTCGTACTCGGTGGAAGACTAACTCGAATCCTACGTGGAGGAGTAAGTATTCCTAACGGAAACTGAGGATGAAGGCCAAGAAGTCTCCGAGATAAATGCCTTGGGGGTGCAATGATGAAAGCACAAACATGGCACAAAGGGAAGAGAGACCAACAAGGGCAATGAGGTGCAGGATCAACTGATTACAATGTAGAAACAAGGGCAGAAAGGTGCAGGATCAATGATTACAATGTGAAAGTATTTGCCTGGCAGTGTTAACCAGGCTCTTCTTCAGTTAGGGTGTGTGTGTTAAGTGTGTAAATTTTAATTTTTAAACCTAGACGTTTGTAGAGAAAAATAAAAAGTGTGTTGTATAACTATAAATAAACCTGAAGATAACAGTATATGAAACTGAAATAACAGAAAAAAACAGCTAATTATGCATTAATCTAAACCCAAGGAGGCGGGCCTATCAACAAGTAGCTTGTGGTTGGGCAAAAATCTAGTCAAAACAAACCAAAATAGCCAATATATCTAAAGTTGGGAGGGAAAATTATCTAAAGATCAGATCTGCTGGAAATAGGTGCAGAAAAACAGCAAAAAATCAGAGAGAAAATTGTTGTAAATGAGGTGGCGAAAGGTTAAAACCTGAAGGGAAATGGAGGGGACCCTAGAGGAAGACCTAAACAAAACTAATAGGAGGTGTTTTGGATGGATGAATAACCAATCTGAAGTGGATCTGAAGGTGAGGGATCAGATCTGAAAAATGGTTGAACACACTATAATTTCAGATGACCTGCTACAGCTAAAACTCCTCCTAGAAAGGTGGAGGGTACTGAAGCCCTAGGGGGCTAGGTTCCAACTTTGATGAGTAAAAAAAATCAAGCATAGGTTCGAAACGGGCGAAGACGGAGGTCAGAAAAACCTAAACAAAGGCCTAGACAAACCCAAAAAAATCTCAGAAAAATTCCTGCAAAAAGTTCAGGTTGCAGTTTCTGACCTGTTTTCTGCAAAGGTCGCAGGTTTTGACCTATTTTTTGCGTCCTGAAGCTCCAGGTCGTAGTTTTTGGCCCAAAAAGTGTGACCTGCACTTTCGGCACTCTCGAGAGTAGGTTTCAGAAAAATTTGTCGTCTCAACTACGGCTGATGCTTGTCACCTGCACAATAGGTCCAAAAACACACAGAAGTTATAATCTCTAATGTTTTAGGATTTTATAGGTTAAAACAACATCAAGAAAAAAAAATAAGAAGCTGAAGAGAAATCCTAAGGTTTGAAGCAGCTGGTCATGGAGGGATCTGAAAAATGATAGAGGTCATAATCGTAAACCCGTGTGGAGTCGCCAATTGTTAGTATGAATTTTAATCACAAGTGTACGAAAAAAACTCACTTTAGCTGTGCCTAAAAAACAGCCCTAATATCAAATATGGCTGCCAATTTCTTTAGATCTATAATTAGTTGACCAAGATAAATGCTACAAAATATAGATCTATGTAGTAAAAGACATTAAGGAGTAAATAAAAAGCAAGATTTTCTCCATGCATCCAATAGGCAAGACAAGAATGTTTTTAAAGATTTTTTATTTATTTTTTGACACCTGGGAAGGGAACATAGAAAGATGTTACCATTCCCCCTCAATGGGATGGGTTCTTGTAAGTCCTTAGCACTTCCGATCTAAAATCTCTCTCTCTTGATGATGTAGAAAATCCAGACAAAAAATGGAACTCAAAGGGAGCTCACAAGAAAAATGGTAGCAAAATATGACAATGATGGAGGATCAAAGTCAAACCAAGAGTATAGATCCAGAGTGATCTTTAGGAAACAAAATGTAATGAATGAATCGAAAAACCCTTCTATTTATAACAAAATATTGAGTTAGTCTAGATATTGGTGCATAATTAAAATATTATTAACCAAATCAAGATCCAACTTTTATGGAATATTTTATTTTATTTGCTGGAGAGAAAAAGAATTTGACTTTGTCAAATCCCTTTATTTGTAAATAATAAATAAATAAACGATTTATTTATTATTTTAAGGATGTGGTTGAATAATAATCAAATAAATAATGATTTATTCAATTATTTATAAAAGATTTAGTCAAATTTAACAAGGAATTTTATTTAAATAAGGTTTAAATAATTATTCCTAGAAAATAATAAGATAAGTAATGATTTATCTAATTAATTTTCCTATTTTGGGTTAAATATGACCAGGAATATTAATTAAACTATTGTTTAAGTAATTATTCCTTGAGTAAAACCAAACAAATGTGGATTTATTCAATATTTCCTCATGGGGTTTCCTATTTAGACCATAAACAACTTAATAAATGTGGTTTACTAAGTTATTTTTCATATTGAAAGAAATTTTACTTAGGGTAAAATTGGTCTTACTTGGTGTACTTTGGTCCATCTAATAGTAACATGTTAGATGACCAAAAAATGGTGTAACAAGTGCACTCAATAGTGCCATAGAGCCAAGGATTATTGAGGAAATCAAGAAGGTGATGCAGTTGATGGATCATAATAGAACAGTTGATTGGTACCTCTACCAAAACTACATAGAGATCAGAGTTTATGGTTGCGAATTGGCCCCATACAAACTACCCAAGTACCTCTCTATGCGAATCTTTGCACTAGAATATATCAGACAAATGATAAATGCAGGTGAGGTGAATTTTGTCTCTACAAAGAAAAAGTCTCAATTCAGGATCAAATACAGATTGGTCCATTCATTTGCAACAACAGAGCAGCAGGGGAGGAGGAAGATAGAATATTGACGGAGATGAATTTCACTCATAGCTTCACTTGGTCATATGATCCAATTGGAATTATCTCTAAGAAGAGGGTGGAGAACAAACCCACACCATACATTCATAACCATAGATTGGATATAGAGCAATACATGAATCAAGAAGAATGGGCTGCCAACACACTCTAGGAGGCAGAAGAGAAGGTCATTTCTACTTTAGGGATTCAAACACCAACTCTACAAGAAAGAAAAGCTATAGGAGAAAAATATGAAAAGGGAAAGGAACTAGAGAAGGAAAAAAGAAAAAAAAGGAAAAGGGATGACCAAAATGACATGGATATTGACACATCCACCAAGGAGTTCAAGATGCAATATAGAAAGAGAGCTAGATTCCACATGGACATTGACCAGGGCAGTGAGAAAGAACAACAAAAATTTATTACAATCAAAGATTCACCAAGCTCCTCTCCAACAGGTGGTCAAACTATTTTCTCAATATCTTTTGCCATTGTTCCTTTCCAACGGTAGAATGTGCAGACTCCTACATCTACTACCACTGCAGGCCAAAATGAAGATGATATCTATGATACTTTTAAAGAGATAAAAATAAGGAATGAGATACTTAAAACCAGTACTTATAATCAGTTTTGGAAGCAAACAAGTAGTTCCCAGAGTAGGCTTCTATCAGCCTTTGACTCTAAGAAGGGAAGAATGAAGATGGCTTTCTTGGAAGCACATATTCCTCAACCCAAATCTGCAACATATTATAAAAAGACTTCTTTTGAGTTTGATATAAAGAACATTCATCCAATAGACCAATGGAAATGCATAAGCAGACAGGGGAAATGATCTCCTCCACATTTACCAGTATAGCCATGAGTCTATCAAAGTTGCAGGTTACATTGTCTAATACACAGTCACAGCTTAAAATGGAAAATATTTCCTCCATGGCTAAGGACACAAGGATTAAATCTCTGGAAGATTTAGTGATACAAATTGGCTATAATTCATCAAATCTAGCAGTGGCAGAAGCACTTGTGAGGAATAAAAATGCAGATATAGTTGCTTTGAGGAAAAAACTCAAAATGCCACCAACAAAATATCCTCTAACAAAGGATATAGAGGAGAATGAGACATAGAAGGCTGAAATGATGCAGTTGATCATTGAACAACCTAAACATATTAAAAAAATGGAGAATGAGATGGACAAAATGGTAAAAGAAAGACAGAAAGCAGTAAGAGATGTAGTGAAGGAAGCAGCAAAAGAAGCAGCCAAGGCCATGATTCCACTACAAGAAGTCCCTCTTGATGTCATTCATTCAAAAACTTCTAGAGATACAGGTACACTAGCTAAAGGCACTGGGCAATTAGCTAATGCTATGGAAAACATGTCCTTATAGACAATATAAATTAAAAAGTTTCAAGATCAAGTTAGTGTCCTACAAGATCAGATAAAAAGGAAAGATTCGGCACATGCTACAGAGTTTCAGATCAGTAAGAATTTAATAGAGAGTCTTCAAGAGTATCTTTAGAAATCCTCAATTGGGAACATGGTAGGAAGAGTGAAAGAAATTATATGGCTAAATACAATTGACTCCATGAATGAGATATGGGCATCAATACAGATAATTTTCGAGCAAAGATATCTAATTCATCATGTTGCAATATAAAAGGTAAATGAGGAATTAGGGGATAAGCCAAAAAATTCTAACAACATCATTAAAATCCTCAATTCCAAAGTTAGTTTCGAGTTGGAGCCCCTTGGAGCAAAATACGGGACAACAACTATACTTGAAGTTAAAAAAGTGTTGAACAAGAAGAGTTTAGTTGCATAGGTTGAAGAGAAGTGTAATCAGCTTCAGATTGGAGTAAGCAGGTTATTCAACGGGATTGAACCTCTGAACAAGAAAGGACAGCCTTCATTATTTGTGATTAATGAAAAACTTATGGCAAAATGATATTATGTAAAGAAGCTCACTGATATCTCAAAGGATGCATCCAAGCATGCTAATATGAAGAACACAATGACAGGGAGGGCTTTCTATGAAGTTCTCAGTAATGACATCTTCATACAGCATGAAATCAAGCACATCTTTCAGGTAAAGCTAACATATATGAAGTACACCAAAACTGATGAGATATGCAGAAGATTAATCAGGATTAAAATTCTGAGTCTAGAGGATTGGGAGAAATTGTGTGACTTGCAGGAATGGTGACAACTCAGCATGACGACAGAACAACCAACTTAGCTAATTATCCAAATCAGCAAACCCAGTGTATCAGTACAACACAGCAGCATCAAAATTTCCAGCACAGCAAACCACTACAGTGCTCAATAACAAATTTATGGACAATTAAGCCACCCGCCAAAAACTGTTTCAACGTGTCCATGCATTGGTCACAATTGTCAAAATTCAGTTATTGTTGTAATAAATGAGCAGATTGCCTCTTTTGATATAGAATTTTATTCAGTATTAGGGGTTGGACCCTTGATTATAAGTGTTTTTTCATTGAAGCACTATAATTTTTGGAGCTAGAGTATAAATAAAAAGGATCATTTTGCAATATTCATGTTCTATTTTTTCCTGGTGATGTTTTTCCTCTATCATGTTTAATTTTTTCCACTATTTTCTCTTTATATGTATCATTTAAATTCTAATGGTAAAACAAGAATCTTAGATTAATATTTTCTTCCTATAGTATCTTAATTCTGTTTGTTTTTACAATTTAAATGTTTTCCTCTGATGTTTGGTTTAAGAATACTTAACTGCTTTTAAACCACTATTGAAATCATTTTTCTCCATTTCATAATTTTTACTTTGTTATAAAACACCAATATATACAACTAGCTTGCTTTGCTTGTGCTCTGGAAAATTGATGCATACACCTAGCCTGTGTTGACCCCATAGCCCAATGGATACAATTTAAAGAAATCCCTTAAATCCAACTATTATCACTCGTATTGAGCCTCAGGCTGAAGGAAGGTGATTCTGAGGTAACCACAAACCATGCTTAGCCAAGTAGCTAGCCCTACTAGGCAAGGAGAGGGCTCTCTCTATATATATCATAGCCAAGATGACTGAGGAAAGAATATATTAGGCTAGGTATAGTAGCTCAGGGTTTTGATTTTGATTGTATAGGGTTTTTCTAGATCAGGAGGAGTCAAACATTCAGGGCAAGGAAATTAGGTCAATATTTGAGGGTGTTTTATGGGGAAAGGTAGGTACAGTGGTTTAGCACTTTAGGGTTTCGATGATGGGATGATCAAGACATGTGATGAGCTATAAATAGCATGGTGAACTCATGGTTTCTTTCTAAACTGAAGAAATTACAGACTGTAAATGTTTACCCAAAACAAAGAATAGAAATTATGGATTATGTTCATATAACTTGAAAACATTAACTTAATAGCAATGAAATGATGTATGAAAATACACAAAACATTCTAACATCTGAGCACCAAAGAAGAAAATTAAACTAAACACCATACCACATGGATCCCATAAAAATAGCTGCAAATCTGATTAATGTCCAGGCCAAAACTGATAAAAAAGTGTGTCTCTTCAAAATCCAAACCTCCCAATGATTCCAACCTCTACAAATGACTAAGAAAATACATCATATAGACCTAAAAACCACTCTCCCTAGCCTCAAGGAGTCGAATCCATGAGATAGGAATCAATTTCACCTACTGCCAAACAAGAAACTAAAGACTAGGAAGACCCAACAAATTGCCTCTAAAAGAGAGGAAACTAATTCATTTGACCTCTAGAGGATTCACCTAATGTATCTACCTTAGATGAAAGTAAAAACATGACATTTACATTCATCTTGACCATTTACATCAGTAATTTCTTCATTTTCCCAAGTAAAAGTTCAAACTGGATTGAAACTTCAAAATTTTGTTGAAGATGGTGAAAATGTGATTTTCCTGGCAAACGCACAGTGCCCTAACAAGAAAAATAGTCTCTTTTGCAAGCAACTTTTGGAGGCATTCCCGGTGTCAAAATCAGGTCCAAGATAGCCCATTGGAAATATATATGAGTCTATTTTCCAAAATGGTGCTCATTTTCCTTTTCAAAAAGTGAATCTCCCAAGATTGGTAAACGTGCAATGCCTAGGTCAAAAAGGAGGCAGAAACATGAAGATTTGGTGTTTTTTTCACTTTTGAGGGACCAGTTCTCCTCTTGCTAGGGTTAATGTGTTCATCATTCTAAACTCAATGGTGGTGGCTATTTTTCATTTGGATTCCCCAAAAAAGAGCACAGTGCCCAAGGCATTGCGCCCTTGGCAAAATCAGTCAAATGCGTAGCGCCACTCACAAATGTGCAGCGACAGTGCAACACCCTTTTGAAGACTACATTGGGAGGCCTTCTCGATGTCCAAATTGGGCCCATAATAGCTCATTGGAAATATTATTTTTTCTACTTTCCAAATATACCTTTTTTTTTCTGATTGGAGTTGATTTATCTTGTCAAAAGTTGATTTGCCCAAGACTAGGCAAAAAGTGTTGAATGAGGGTGCAACATGCAGAGTGCTGGTGCAGGAAAATTTTGGAGGCCTTCCTCAAATCTAAATGGATCTCATTATATCTCATTGGAAATATCTCTCTATCTAGTTATCATTTCACTCATCAAGCAAGTCATTTGGACACTCCAGCTATGAGAAAACTGGATTTTCCCAAGGTCGCTCCAGAAGTGCAGCAACTCTCTGATGGCACCTGTATTTTTGACATTTCTATAAAACCATGACATCTGTGTAAAAACGGAAGGAATTTTTTCTTCTTAGACCTATGATGGACAAAATCCTCTCTCACTTTTTTCAAATTCATCTTTTTTTGGTCGAGAACATAGTTTGAAGAAAACCTATCCCTATGAGTGGAAAATGACTTGACCCTTGGAATGATTTCTTAAAAAATGATGGAGACATGATGTTTATGAGTTGGAATGGCCTCATACTTACTAATATGACCTACCTTATGGCTCCTCTTCTCATATGCCTCTTTTTCATATCAAACATTAGCTTAGTGGGAGAGGAAATTAGGGTTTAGTGCTTGTGAACAATGATGACTTTTGCACCCTTGGGAAAAGACAACTCCCTTTGACATTTGATGTGCTGGCATGTGGATTTATGAGTTGTAAGCCTTTGGGAGACTAAATACTTATTACATTTGAACTGACTGAAGCAAATCATGAGTTTATCGTTGGTCACATTCACACCTTCTACTGCCCTTTATTGAAAATGATACAATGCAATGATTTGACCTAATGAAACCCAGTGACTCTATGAGAAATTAAATAAGATGACTCAATAAGTAACTTTGACTAAATTGGAATGAGAGCAGACTTTTTTTCAGCATGATGAAGACATGGAAGAGGGTTAGTAGACATATACTTGTGAAGGAAAATGGGACAATAGACAAGGAAAACCACCAGTGGAACAATTTTATATCATGACCTAATGGAATGATTGAAATTTTATTTAGAGTGGGACACTTAAGATGCACATGAAATTTTTTTTTTGATCTCTCGTGGACATATGCAAATACTGACACTAACACCAACCAAAAACAATGAATCAAAAACAACTGTCACATTCAATATAACTAGCCTAATATCATAAAACTTAAAACAAATATAATTCTTATAGAGAGATCCCTCTCTGAGACTAGGAGGGCTAGATCCTAAGCTCCAAAGTGGTTTGATGTTGTTCTTTATAATTTAGTCTTGCCAATATTATAAATTATAGATCAATAACATAGTGGTGACCATACTGGGGACTTTAATGATATAAAAAAAACACTTTCATTCAAAAACCCTAGTTGAAGCACTGTATGATATAATTATTGTTTTAAGATTGATTTATTTCAGTTTTGAAATAATCAGTTTGTCTCTGATTCTGATTTAAATTCTATCTCCCAAAATAATATCCACTAGATCTCATCCTGATCCCAATCCTCCTCCTATTGTGGACAACACTGAGAAGATTTTGAGAAAGACTCCTAGAACTGAAATTCAAACCAGTAATAGGGTTCTTCACAGATCTAACTCCCTACCTGAAAACTTTGTCACTTTGCAATATATTCAATTTGATTTTAATTTTGAACAAGGTCTATTCAGAATCAAATCTGAGAATTGAACTGACCATACAATTTTTGATCCATCCATCCTACATCAAAGTCCAGTGAGGGAATCCTACTCCCAAATTCAATCTGATATCCATCTTCTCCAGGATTTTGATACTCTCCAAGATCTGGTGACAAATTTTACCTCAACTGTTGATGATGCCTACCTCCATTAGTCTATAGATTTAATTTCCTTAACCATAACAACTTCTTCAATCACATCTCAAACAGTCCATCTTAGGTCAGTTAGTCCTACTACCTCCACAATCCCTACCATTACTTTTTCTCATCCCCGTACTCAAACTGTTACACCAACATCTTCTCACACTACCTCTACCCATCCTAATTCATCCATTGTTCACCTCCCTCCACCACCTCCACCAATCATGGCAGCCAGATATGCCCCTTTGGTGCTTCCAGTACCTTTACCTCTTATGCCCTAGGATTACCAATCTAATATTCTGCAATTTTATGGGACTGGTCCCGTGACTTCCCAACAACATATTGATAAAATGAATGATTTTTTTGAGCTACAATAAATTGATGAAGACAATGTCAAATTGAGGATTTTTTCTAGGATTTTAGGAGGTGAATTCAGAAATTGGTTCAAGGGTTTAACTACTAATAGAATTCATGATCTCCCTACTTTCTACCAAACATTTTTTAATAGATGGGAAATCAAGAAAAATCCACTACATATTTTATAAAAATATGAGAGTATTAATAGGTCTCCAGGAGAGAGTGTACAATACTATTGCACTAGATTTAACAACATATACAATGCACTCCCTGCCCACATGAAGCCACCTCAAGGGTTATTCCTGGTTAAATTCCCAGATGGTTTTGACCCAAACATGGCCTATCAACTTAGGGAAAGAGACTCGTCAACTTTAGAATAAATGCAAAGAGATGTTGTGAGTGTAGAAGCTAATTTATTAGCAAAAAGGGCTAGGATGAGGACTGAGAGGAGAGTTACAATAAGAGAAGAACCTATAGCCTCTACATCTGATGTCAAAATTGGCAATTTGGTAAGGACTATGGAGAGGATGATGGAGAGAATTAGTCTGGATGAAAGAGCTATACCCAGAGAAAATCAACCATCTCCCCAAAATAGAAATCAGAACCCAAGAAGAAATCCTCCTCAAGTTAGACAAAGAGACCAAAGAGGTCTTGATCAGGAGATTAGGCCTCCTTTTCAAGAAAACTATGATGATGAAGATGAAGGAATATTTGAGTAAGTTGAGGAAAATTAGATTAATTTTATGGGGATTAATGAAGATGATTCTATTTTTATCACTGAAGAAGAACAAGGATTGTTTTCACTAACCCAAGCAGAGTTAGAGTCTGAAGAATCTGATGATTACAAACTGGGTTTTGAGAATGCCATTGTGGAGGTCCACAGACAATATAATTTAAGAAGCAAGACAAACTTAGATAATTCTAATAAAAAAAAATCATAAAATTCTGCCAAGAAAGTATCTGAAACTGAGGTTAAGAAAACAATAGAAAACTAAAGAAAAATGTAAATAACTCATAAAATAAAAACACAAAAAATAGTATCAAAAAAACAGTAGATATTCTTGCTAGAAATGCTCATACAGACATTCCTAGTACAAGCAAACAAAGTGAAATTACCCAAAAGGTAGTGGCTGAAAGAACTGATTTTTCAAATCTTCTAAAAAACTCAAACACCATTCAGTATTGAGAGTGAAATTGCTAAATTTAAGATATTTATCCCTCTCACTAAATTGATCAACAAGAATGTGTATAGGTCACAGGTCCTAAAAGAATTAAATATAGGGGAGGTTACTGATACTGTCAATTTAAGTGATGACCAACCTGAACTTTTGTTTGGGCCAGAGGTTGACCAAAAACTCCAGGATGGAGGTGTCCCTCCTTTTTATGTCAGTTTAAACGGTCATGACAAGATTCTCCACAATTCAATGTTGGATTCGGGTGTATACACAACCTTATGCCAAAGGCTGTCATGGAGAAGCCTGGCCTTGAAATCACTAGACCTTATAAATATTTACACTCTTTTGACTCTAGTAAAGTTAGGTGTTTGGGTCTTATCAAATATCTTTGTGTCACTCTAGCTCAGGTACCTGCAAAGATTTTAGTGATGGATATAGTTGTAGTTGACATACCCCCTAAGTATGGAATAATTTATCTCGCTCATGGGAAGAAAAATTAAAAGGGACCCTGCAAATGGACATGACATATGCTACAATACCATTGTTTGGTCAATCAAGAAGACTGTACAGAGAAACATTAATGAATTACATGGTAAGTAGTCAAGAAAAACCACATAATTACCCTGTGTACTATGTTCGCACTGACCTTGACTCCTTCATTCTATATAATGATGGAGTCATTGATTCACAAGTTTCCCATTCAGAAAATGAACTTAGAGAAAATGACAGTCAAATACAAACAAAACAACCAAATCCTATAAATGAACCTCTTTGGAACATGAGTTTTGATGGCTCATGTGGAAAAGTTGGCTTAGGGGCAGGTATTTGGGTGTATAATGCAGGAAATAATAGTGCACAAGGTCATTCATACAAGTTAAATTTTTAGTGCACAAACAACATTGCATAATATGTTGCTTTTCTTCTGGGATTACAGATGTTGAAAATATTAGGATAAAAAAGGATCTATGTACATGGTGATTCTAAGTTGTTCATAAAAAAATAAAATGACAATACGCAGCAAAACATCCCATATTAAGAGCCTATATAAATGTGGTACTTGATTTCTTGAGAAAATTTGATTAATATGATTTAGCAGTAATTCCTAGAAATCAAAAGCTCCTAGAAAATGGCCTATCTTTTTTAGCAAGTACATGTAAACTGCCTCACCCAAACAAACAGTACACAATAGAGGTCAAACATCGTCCTTCTATGCCAGATAACATGAGGTACTGGCAAGTTTTTGGCAATGATAAACAAATTGAAATTTTCGTACAATCTAAGGATGAATTTGAAGATAGTAATATAGACTTGGATTGTGAGGAAGACAATCTTACTGATGAAAAAAGTACCGAAGAAAAACAAACTATTGTTTTTTATGTAAATACACATGTAAATATCCCAGCTAATAAAACTATACATAGCACAGAAAATCAAAAAGACCTAGAAAAAGAAGAATTCGAAGTACTCCAACTTAAATACAATACTCTGCCTAGAGGGATAGTCCCTTTAGAATAATTATTTGACTTTAATGATATGGCTAAGAAATCCAAAATGGAACCAATTCGGACAAATATTGAAGAATGTAATATAGGCATTGAACAAAACCCCAAAATCATCAAATTGTCAAAATCACTGCCTATCATTACAAAAAGAAGATGTATATCCTTGTTTAAAGAATTTATTGATTTGTTTGCATGGAGCTATGAGGATTTAAAGTCTTATGATACAAGCACCATAAAACATAATATTCCAAACAAAGAGGATCAAAAACCTTTCAAATAGAAATTGCGCAGAATAAACCTTGTTTTGATGCCTTTGGTCGAGAAAGAAATTAAAAATATGTATGAATCAAAAATCATAGTACCACTCAGATATTCCAAATGGGTCTCCAATATTATTCCAACTAGAAATAAAACAAGTGAAATCAGACTTTGTATTGACTTTATAAATCTTAACAAAGTATCTCTTCAGGATAATTACCCTTTACCAAAAACAAACCACATATTACAGAGGGTAGTAGGTTCTAGTAGGATATCTTTGTTAGATGGATTTTCTGGTTATAATCAAGTTTTAGTACACCCTGATGATCAAGACAAGATATCTTTTACAACTCCTTTGGGACTTTCATGAATGTGAAAATGCCCTTTGGATTAATGAATGTTGGAGCTACCTTTCAAAGAGCCATGAACATTTCATTTGCTGATTAAATTGGCCACTTTATTGTAATTTATTTGGATGACATCACTGTGTATCCTAAAACTGATGAAGAACATTTAGCACACTTGAGAAGAGTTTTTTAATAATGTAGAAAATTTGGAATTTCCCTGAATCCTAAGAAAACATTATTTGGACTAGAAGAAGGAAAATTTTTAGGTCACATTATTTCTCAATATGGAATCAGAATTGACCCTAGAAGAATTGAAGGAATACTAAAAATCAGTCATCCCAGAAATATTAAAGAACTCCAATCATTCATTGGCAAAATCAACTTTTTGAGGAGATTTATACCAAACCTAGCAGAACTTTTGAGGAACATTACCAATACACTCAAGAAAGACTCAGAAATTAAATGGACCGTTGAAGTGAAACAATCTTTTGATTTAGTCAAGCTAGCATTGGCAAAAGCCCCAGTCCTAATCAGCCCAAATTTCACTATATATTTCATGGTTTTTTCTTTTGCTTCTGAACATACTATTGATGTTGTTTTATTGCAAAAAAACAATGAAGGGCATGAGCAACCTATAGCTTTTTTCAGCAAGGCATTAAGAGATGCATCATTGAAATATAATATCATGGAAAAATAGGCTTTCTCTTTGGTTAAAGCATTGAAATATTTTAGAGTTTACACTATACATTCACATATCATTGCTTATGCCCCAAATGCATTTTTCAAAGACATATTAACACATAATGGTCCTGATGGTAAAAGAGGCAAATGGATTGTTGTGATCTTAGAATATCATTTGGAAACCAAGCCCACCAAGTTGATTAAAGGCCAAGGATTAGCTAAATTGATGACATAATCCAACTTTCATGCACTATACATCAACATGGTACAGTCATTGGATGATCAAGAGGAACTGGTGACTCCACTGATTAATGAAGCATTCCTGAGTTCTCCCTAGTATGCTGATATTTTGTATGTACTATGAAATTTGAATGCTCCTCCTGGTTTTTCTAAAAAAAGGCTATATTTCTAAAACTTAAAGCTGTTAAATTCTACATTTTGGAGAATGTTTTGTATTGCAAATATATTGGAGGTATTTTTTTTAAATGTTTGTTGAAGGATGATGCAAATAAAGTTATGCAAGAGTTCCATGGAGGTGACTGTGGTGGTCACCTCTATTGGAAAACCACTGCAAACAAGATCATGAGCGTTGGTTTTTACTGGCCTACCCTTTTTCCTGACATCCATTAAATGGTCACTTCTTATCACAAATGTCAAATCTTTGAAGGAAAGAGAAAGCTATTTCCTTTACCCTTGAAGCCTATTTTTATAGAGAGCCCTTTCCAGCAATGGGGATTAGAATTCATTGGATAAATTCATCCCCCATCCTTTGCCCAACATAAATGGATCCTCAGTGCCACTGATTACTTTACCAAATGGATAGAAGCCACTCCTTCTAGAAATGCCACTGAATCTATCATAATAAAATTCCTAGAAACCAATATCCTTTCTAGATGTGGTTGTCCTAGAAAAATCATTACAGACAATGCTACAGCCTTTAAGTCCAAAAATATGATTGATTTATGTCACAGATATCATATAACTTTGGGGAATCCAATTACCCTCAGATTAATGGACTGGATGAATCTTCAAATAAAATTTTGGTGAACATCATTAAAAATATTTTGGAGGAAAATAAGAAATCATGGCATAATAAGTTGATCAATACTCTTTGGGCTGACATATTCACTACAAAGAAATCAATTGGAATGTCTCCATACCAATTGGTTTATGGAATGGGTATAGTTTTTCCCTCATCTTTAGGAGTTCCTGTTATGAAGATTATTCAGGAAATTCAAGCTGAACCAAATGACATTCAGAGAAGGATCAATGACACCATTCAGCTACAGTACTCCAGAGAGGAATTTTACAATAGAACTCAAGTGATTCAAGAGAATATCAAAAAGATCTTTGACAAGAGAACAAAGGCTAATGATTTCGATTTAGAAGACAAAGTTCTGAAATGGGATTCCATAAGAGAAGATAAAGGAAAGCATGGAAAGTTTGATAATATTTGGCAAGGGCCATACATAATTGATGCTTTCAGGGGAAACAATGCCTATTTTCTTAAAGATTTGGATGGTACATAATTGATTGTAGGTCTTGTCAATGCCAGGATCCTGAAACACTATTTCTTTTTAAAATTAGGTTGGTTTTTCACCATTGTAAATACCAAAGTTTTAAAGTTTTCGATAATTCATTGGACAAGGTTGAAGCCCGAAGAGAAGGTCCTAAGCCTAGTTTGATGAGTAGACACAAAAACAGAAAAATAAATCAATTGAATATGTTGCAGAAAATGGAGCATTCAAGGTTACTGGTCTTAGGTTATTGACACTTCATTGCGAGAAGTTCCATCCCTAGTTGGAGCCACTGTTAGTATCCTATAATTCATAGGATATCAAGGTGATTTAATATTTCATCTTCCTTGCAATTTCATATTGAATTTTTTTTCAATATTCAAATGATTTCCAATAAAAAAAATATATGAAAAGAAATAAAAGAGGGTATAAAAATAGAGAAAATAAAAAGAGAGAAAGGAAAAAGAAATAAAAACCCCAAAAAATAAATAATATTTAAAGTGATGTAAATTCAAATGCCACTACTCATTACATAGGTTTGTTCAATCATAGAGTTTAATCATGATTGTACAATTTTCAATTTATGTTGATAAGTTAGAAAATAAGATTTTCCAAACTGATTAATCTTGGCATATCAGTAGATAGGTAAAGAATGAGACTCAACAGTTTAATCTTAATCAATGGAAAAAATAAGGATAGATGTTAGGTTAGAAATTTAAAAGAAAAAATGATTTAGGGTCTGCAAGCCCAAATGCACCCTGAAAAAGAAGAAAAATTGTTAGATTTGTAGTTTGTGTAGGTAGATATGTTGAGGTGAAATAATGAAAATAAAACATGAAATTTATCCTACAAGGTGCAGCATAAAAATTTCATTTTTCCTATGGTGGAAGAAGAAGATCAAAAGGACAAAAGGTGTTTTATTTATAAGGTATGGATGAGGAAATATATCCCTAAGTCAAAGATTGTGTTTCACATAAAATTATCATATCATACTTTATGTTTTGATTTTTCTTTAAACTCCTGACTATTGTATTATTTCCTTTATCCCGACCCCCTAAACATTCATATTCTTCCTTTATCCTAAATTCCTACACTACCCCTCACCATCCATTTATTCCCCAACCCCACCATTACATCACACATCCCATCCATGTTAATCAACATCCACCTTCCCATCATCTCCGCACGTCGCTCCAAAACTGACAGTTCACATAACTTTTTGGCCCCCCCTCATCCTCCAAACTTTAACAACGGGGGGGGGTCTGAAATGGGTGGTATCCAATACCGCTGAGACTGCAACGTGTCACTCCCAGATTAATTTGCACCCCCCCCCCCCCCCCCCCCCCCGATACCATTCACCACCTTCGCCCCCTCTGAAAATCGGTTTCCGCTTTAACAAAGCCATTGTGGTTTTAATCGTTTAGATGACCATTTCCCTATAATGTTGTGCCATGTACACGACAACCTGTCCACTCCACCCTATCACATCCATTCCTGCCAAGAGCTCATTACACCATAAATGGCCAGGCCATTATCTAATGGACCCGTGCCAAATCAACGGTCTCCCAACCACAGTTTAAAGCCTGAATTCATGCTTGGGATCAAGGTTTACCTTGCTTACGTTGTTCAAAAATTGCAGGAACTGAATTTGCAGAGAAATCACAGTGAACCATAGTTGAAGAGAAGCCATTGTTCATCAAAGGAGAATTATCAACTCTCTACAATTTGGATCATCATTCTTTTTAAAAAAAATCAATTCTTCTATCGATCCCCTTGTTGTTTTGTCCCTTCCCAGTGTTAATCTGGTACAATTCCCCTTGCTCCGCTCCCTTTTTCTTTCATCCCATTCTTCACTTCATTGTGAGAAATAAGTTACAGAAGACAAAATATGCCTCCTAAGAAATACCAGGAGCCTTTCAACCCTATGGTCTACCCTCAAGTGGACTTAGATCACATAGCCCTGGCAGACAAAGATTATAAAATCCACAAGACAAAGTCAGACTTCGATTTATTCGATGTCTACTGCTAGCTCCAGGACAAACTCCTTGAGGAAGTTGATGATATAGGCCTGTGGGAGACCAAATTACATTTTTATATCTTTTCTAAAACCCATATTTTTCCAGAGTTTATCAGAAAGTGTCATTCTTGATATGACATCAACTAGAGAGCCATAGTCAATCCAATAGGAGAAGTATTGTTTTCTATTGATGCCCAATCATGCAAGCCCCCATTGTTGAGAACACCATTCTTTTTTCATATGAGGCCCTTAGAGAGTTATAACAAAATTTGGATTTTACCAGCAGGGGTAAAACCTTAGAGTTTTTCATGGCTACTAATGCCCCATTGCCTACCAAGAATCCAACCTATCCTTCATATATCTTTCCTGATAGGACCCAACACATTTTTATTGTTTTATCTTATTTATTAGGGTATCACACTGATCATTTGGTAGATGAATCCATGATTGGTTTCTTGTCTATTCTTTCCTCAAATGCCAAGCCCATAGTCATGTTCAACTATTCTCAGTTTCTTGTTGATGTTATTCATGACCAATTCCTAAAATTTCAGACAGAAGAGGTTTTCAAATACACCTCTTTGTTGGTGTATATGTTTGTCTACTTTAAATCTATCATATTTGAGTTTTACATGATGAAATTAAATGATGACTCCCAACCACAATTAGTTATTTTCTTTTCTACTTTGTTGATGAAAGAACAAAATAATTACCCCTACAAAAGCTTTGTAGACTTATTTTTACATCCAACAATCAATGCACTCAGCAGTGAAATAGAGCCAAGGATTATTGAGGAAATCAAGAAGGTGATGCATTTGAAAGATCATTTTAGAACAACTGATTGGTACCTCTACCAAAACTACACAAAGATCAGAGTTTATGGTTGTGAATTGGCCCCATACAAACTACCCAAGTACCTCTGTATGAGAATCTTTGCACTAGAATATATCATACAAATGATAAATGCAGATGAGGTGCATTTTGCCTCTGCAAAGAAAAAGTCTCAATTCAGGATCAAATCATAGATTGGTCCATTCATTTGAAACAGCAAAGCATCAGGGGAGGAGGCAAATAGAATATTGAAGGAGATGAATTTTACTCATAGCTTCACTTGGTCATATGACCCAATGGGAATTATCTCTAAGAAGAGGGTGAAGAACAAATCCACACCATACCTTCATACCCATAGATTGTATATATAGCAGTACATGATTCAGGAAGAATGGGCAGCCAACACACTCCAGGAGGTAGAAGAGAAGGTCATTTCCACTTCAGTAATTCAAACACCAACTCCACAAGAAATAAAAGCTACAGGAGCAAAAGATGACAAAGGAAAGGAACTAGAGAAGGAAACAGGAAACAAAAGGACAAGGGATGACAAAATTGAAATGGATATTGACACATCCACCAAGGAGTTCAAGATGAAATACAGGAAGAGAGCCAAATTCCACATGGAAATTAACCAGGGAAGTGAGATATAACAATAAATAGTTATTACAATCAGAGATTCACCAAGCTCCTCTCCAGCAGGTGGTCAAACTATTTTCTCAACATCTTCTACCATCGTTCCTTTCCAACAGCAGAATGTGAAGACTCCTACATCTACTACCACTGCAGGCCAAAAGGAATATGATATTTATGATAATTTTAAGGAGATCAAAATAAGGAATGATATACTTAAAACTAGTACCTATAGTCAGTTTTGGAAGCAAACAAGTAGTTCCTAGAGCAGGCTTCTATAATCCTTTGACTCTAAGAAGGGAAGAATGAAGATGGATTTCTTAGAAGCCTAGGTTCCTCAATCTAAATCTGCAATAGATTACAAAGTGACTTCTTTTGAGTTTGATATAAATAACATTCATCCAATAGAACAAATGGAAATGCATAAGTAGACATGTAATATTTCTTTTTCGGTAATTTCTGCAATATGGTCCTCAAGGACGTTGTATAAGAGAGGAAGTGTTAAAATAAGCTGAAAGGGGGCTTGGATCCCCTTTTTAACTCACTAAACACTTATCTTCCATAATTTAAGCTCAACGAAATAAGCCTAGATGGTTTATTCAGATCTCCCCAAACTAGGTCCCTTAAGAAACTACTCAAATAGAGAGCCTACAGCAATACATGAACACAATCATGAAACTCTGCAAATATGTACACATCAATAAATGGAATATAATGCAGCCATCATTTTTTTTAATATATGAGCTACAATATACAGAAATATCTTGAGGGACAAGCCACTCAAGCTATGAGAACCAATCTCCAATGATCAAGCAATGAAATACATGAGTTGCTGCAACTGCACAAAATGCCGGAGAGTAGTGACAGTGCTATCTATATTATGGTAGCTACTGAAATAGATACATATACATGAAATATGGCTGAACTATATAAAGAAATTCCAAAGAATAGAAGAATGGGCTCCAATACAAGATTTCTAGCCAATCTAGGAGAGATTGCTAGAAATGCCGGAAAATGTACAATGTGACAAATAATTTGTCACTACAACTGAAACAAAATGAGAATGAGGCTATGGCAGATCTGAAATAATCTTGCCCTCCTTTGATCATTTTCTCAAGCAAAGGGTTGATCCCTTTCACTCAAAAACACTCCTCCTGATAAGCTTTGATGACCCTCCCAGCAACTGCCTGCATAAAATAACGCAGTTTCTGCCCTAGAATATGCTATGAGAGATGGTGAATGATTGGACTGGTGCCAAAGATCTAAAATTAAGCCTTGGAGTCTCCTCTTCTACTCCTCCAAATAATGTGCAAGAACTCCACCGAAGAATAAGCCAAGAATGACTCAGAGAGTTCCTTCGTTGCTGCTCCCAGCAACACAATGTTTTCTGCCCAACAAAATAACGCTGTAGCTGAAGGGATAAGCTTGGCCAAATTTTAGAATGAGGAAATGAAGTCCAAACCTTCTCCTTCCTTGAGGATGAGGAAGGGATTCCTGACCAGGAACACCCTTGGGTTCAAGAACACTACAACCCTGCTAAACAGCCCGGGGATGCAAATCTTTGCAGACCCAATGAAAATAACAAGCTAATGCATAATGAAAAATGGGCTACCATCTCCTCCTTATAAAGAAAATAAACTCTTCTCACCATGGGTCCCATTCACACTTGCCTCTAGCTATGGAAGTGGAGCCTCCACTAAAACTGCGTTGTCCAAGTAGGCTCAATGTATCTAGATAGTTTTAGTTGACTTGGTCAAAATGACTAGATCAAGCATGATCCAATCTTGTTCACACCATGTGGTGCTCAATTCAGCTGCTTTATTATTCCTCCTTTCACACAAGGAGTGTTATTTCTCCATAAAAAGGGGTTAATGTGTCTCCTTACCCATTTTATTAAACAAAAATGAAAATATGCAAACTACAATGTTCCTTTTAGCTTGAGGCTAAAAATTGGGAACATTACAGTCCTCCCCTCCCACATGTTGCTTGTCCTCAAGCAACTTCATAGAGAGAACAAAATTCCTCCCCCTCTTCTCGTGGCCTCCTCATCAATAGACCCCACCATGGCTCATCAAGGTATGCAATAAATCTGTCCTCCATGTATCCCTCCAAGTGTGTAAAACCAAAGTATACATCATGAGATAATAGAAGGTGCAAGTGGAAATATCCTTGTGGTTCAATGGCCTCCTCAAGGTAGGAGTTATGGAAAGCATGGGAAGTATTATTCCCAATGAGTGACTCCTTCACCCATGAAATTATCCAAATGAAATGAGCCATCCTAGGTAGCTCATCAAAGAATTTCTCAACCCCGGATCTATGCAACATGTTGGGGCTGAATGGAGGGTTTAGATTTTTCCATCCAAATGGTTTACCCCTCCATTTATGATAAGTGTGAGGGGTTTGCTGATATTGGGCTGAAATTTCATGGCCTCTACAATTGTCCCAAGCCTCCCCACAAAATGAATCAACCATGAAGTGCCTCCTCCAATAACGCATTCTCTCCCAATAGCTCCTCCTACATGGAGAGAAAAGTGGTGACATGGAAATCATGGTGTGCCCATTGTTTCTCCTGAAACATACAACATGTAAAAAGGGGAGAATAATACTCCCAATGGGCATCTTCATCTCCAAGCCCACTCTCCAAACAAAGCCTCCCATGAGTATACAAACATCAACAACATATGGAAGCAAAATACAATGAAAACAAGCTGCCACATGGCAACCAGAGAGTGAATCATAGTTCCATATGAGGAACCAACGTAGTGCACCTTTGGTCTGCATCAAAACAAAAATCAACAAGTGCTTTTCTAGCCACTTTTTTGCTGCCATAAACATCTCATAAGATGAAAATATGAAAGTACAAATTGGTTCCAATGGTGCACACCAAGAAGCATGTGGCTTCCCCCACAAACCATCATGAAAATAGCCATTCCCATTGCTGCAATGGGCCATAAGTACATCATAATAAGGAACATAAGGAGATGTGATCATCCTTATATCATCATGCTGCTCATATAAAGTAAAGAAAGGTAAACCAAAATGAAAACATATACCTTCTTTACCATGTACTTCAGTCCTTGAGTTGAAATGGCTCATCTGAATGCTCTCCCTCTCCTCCAATGAGTAGGGAAATGGTTGTGCCAACCTATCAAAATAATCTTGGCTATGCATCTGTCCATATGCTGATATAGATCATGCTGAATGCCCTCCCAAATGAACTCCTCTAGCAAAGAAAAATATGCATCCAAGTGCATAGCTAGAAAGTCCTCATATGTTGCATGCAGTAGTTTCTCCTTAAGACTAAAAACTCTAGTCAAGAAGATTTTGCCATAAAAATAGATGACCATATCATCCACCATGTACCTGTCATCTCCCTCTGGGTCATCAAGTATCATGCATGCCCCAAGATCCTGGGAGTACTCTACCAAAAGCTGAGACCTCCCATACGGATCAATCCTCCTCATAGACAACGCTGGTAATCTGCAATGTGATGCTCCCCTCACACTGTTTCCTGCTACTTTGACATCCCCCAAGCCAAATTCATCCTCCAACATGCTGCCATGCCTCTCATGCAGTTTCTCATGCTCAAATAATTATGGTATCCTTTGGAAGTTGGCCTCCCATGAGAAGATGTCATCTAAAAGGAATCTCCCAAGCTGGGTCAAAGTAAGCATGAGTGGCCTCCATCCACTCCTATGTATGAAATATTCCTCCATCAAAGTAAGTATCCTCCTCTCCATAAAATCTGTAGAGCTGTAATCCTGCATCATGAAGATGCCATCCTCCATCCCTGCAGCAAACTCTGTCAGCGCAGTAGAACTGATGAGAGTGGGTGATACTGAAAATGAGAGAGTGCCTCCCTCCTCCTTGAGTTTATCCCAAAATATCTGCACTGTGGTGGACTCCTCCAATGCCTCCACCTCTCCAAAATCCAAGAGTGGTGAAATAAATACCAAGATGCCCCTCATCAATGCTAGATCAAGTGGCCTTCCAGGTGGAATTCCTCCATATAGTGAGACATCAAGATCACAAGTGGAATGTATGTATGAGAGGATTGATTTGTCCCTCTATCCACTGCATTGTACAGTCTCCTTATTTTGTGCAAAGACTATCCGAAATAGATAAGGGTGTATCAACCCTTGATGTTGATCCTTCTCTTCCTCCTCCATCTCACAATCCCCAATAGCTACTACATATGACTCTGGAATTGTGCCATGGTTCCCACATGTTAAAATATTTGGAATCCCTTGCATAGAAACAAGGAATCCTCCTCTGGAAGCAATGGCTCCCCTTTCACCTCCATGTGGTGATGGATCTCCTCCCACTATGACAACATTGTTAGATCTCTCATGCTCACCCTCTCCATCAATAAGTGAGATTACCTCATCATCAAGAAGTGACCCTAGATCTTGGTAATCTCTTGAAGGAAGTACCTCCATGACTTCACAAATGGAAGAGGGCCCTTCACACAATAGGGGTCTGCCCTTTAGCAAGCCATCATACATGTTTTCATCCCCTTCATAAATATGGAATGGAGTTTGTTTCATGGTTTCCTTCAATGCATGAAAAGTGTTTCATGTTTTGATACATACAGATTCATGGTGATTTTCATCAAATTTTCTCACCAACCCTTTAGTGAATCCATCATATGATTCTACATTTTCATGATAACATGAAATAGAATTTTAAGACCATAAACCGTGAGCCATAACTTTGAGTTGCAGCACTGCTCCTCCAATGGCCCCATCTTCTTCCTCCATCCTTCCGGCAGTGCAAGCGGGTAATGAACTACGTTGTAGATCTGCATGTGTGGCTGAATGCTCACGCCCAACGTGGTTACAACTAGGGCTTGCTTCATCCACAAGCCCTCTTAGAAAATCCTTCCAATTTTCCCTTTCTATCTCTTCAAGATCTTCAATGATACCCTCCAAGGTCTGGAAAAGAAGAAGGGAAGCGTCCTCTTCCTTCATTCCTCTTTTCTTGTTTTCTCTATACATATCCTCTTCTAAATGAGGAGCTTCTCCTTCTAATGGAATTTTATCTTGGGTTGCACAGCTATAAAGTTCCTTTTTCAGGAATATCCAAATTCTATTCCAAAGATTAACTATAGGGGCATTTACTGGATATGTCACCTTTGAAAAAAGGATGAGATGCAGAGGCTACCTGGCCATTTGTAGACTCTGTCTATAGAGCTTGAAATATTCCTCCTTTAGGGAGTCAGCACTTTGGCTTGAAGCCACAAGCTGAGCCAAAGATCATGCTCTGATACCACTATAATATTCCTTTTTTGGAAATTTCTGCAATATGGTCCTCAAGGACGCTGTATAAGAGAGGAAGTGTTAAAATAAGCTGAAAGGGGGCTTGGAACCCCTTTTTAACTCACTAAGAACTTCTCTTCCAGAATTTGAGCTCAAAGAAATAAGCCTATAGGGGTTATTCAGATCTCCCCAAACTAGGTCCCTTAAGAAACTACTCAAATAGAGAGCCTACAGCAATACATGAACACAATCATGAAACTCTGCAAATCTGTACACATAAATAAATGGAATATAATTCAGCCATCATTTTTATTAATATATCAGCTACAATATCCAGAAATATCTTGAGGGACAAGCCACTCAAGCTATGAGAACCAATCTCCAATGATCAAGCAATGAAATACATGAGTTGCTGCAACTGCACAAAATGTAGGAGAGCAGTGAAAGCGTTGTCTATATTATGGTAGCTACTAAAATAGATACATATACATGAAATATGGCTGAAATATATAAATAAATTCCCAAGAATAGAAGAATGGGCTCCAATACAAGATTTCTAGCCAATCTAGGAGAGATTGCTAGAAATGCCGGAAAATGTACAATGTGACAAATAATTTGTCACTGCAACTGAACCAAAATGAGAATGAGGCTATGGCAGATATGAAATACTCTTGCCCTCCTCTGATAATGTTCTCAAGCAAAGGGCTGATCCCTTTCACTCAAAAACACTCATGATAAGCTCTGATGACCCTCCCAGCAACTGCCTGCATAAAATAACTCAGTTTCTGCCTTAGACTGTGATATGAGAGATGGTGAATGATTGGCCTTGTGCCAAAGATCTGAAATTAAGCTTGGGAGTCTCCTCTTCCGCTCCTCCAAATAATTTACAAGAACTCCACCGAAGAACAAGCCAAGAATGACTCAGAGAGTTCCTCCGTTGCTGCTCCCAGCAACACAATGTTTTCTACCCAACAAAATAACGCTGTAGCTAAAGGAATAAGCTTGAACAAATGTTGGAATAAGGAAATGAAGTCCAAAGCCTCTACTTCCTTGAGGATGAGGAAGGGATTCCCGACCGGGAACACCCTTGGGTTCAAGAACACTACAACCCTATTAAACAGCCCGGGGATGCAAGTCTTTGCCAACCCAACGAAAATAACAAGCTAATGCACAATGAAAAATGGGCTGCCATCTCCTCCTTATAAATAAAATGAACTCTTCTCACCATGGGTCCCATTCACACTTGCCTCTAGCTCATGCAAGTAGAGCCTCCACTAAAACTGCGCTGTCCAAGTAGGTTCAATGTATCTAGACAGTTTTAGTTGACTTGGTCAAAATGACTAGATCAAGCATGATCCAATCATGTTCACACCATGTGGTGCTCAATTCAGCTGCTTTATTATTCCTCCTTTCACACAAGGTGTGTTATTTCTCCATCAAAAGGGGTTAAGGTGTCTCCTTACCCATCTTATTAAACAAAAATTAAAATATGAAAACTACAATGTTCCTTTTAGCTTGAAGCTAAAAATTGGAAACATTACAAGACAGGAGAAATGATCTCCTCCACATTGACTAGTACAACCATGAGTGTATCAAAGTTGTAGGTTACATTGTCTAATACACACTCACAGCTTAAAATGGAAAATATTTCCTCCATGGCTAAGGACACAAGGATTAAATCTCTGGAAGATTTAGTGATACAAATTGGCCATAATCCATCAAATCTAGTAGTGGCATAAGCACTTGTGAGGAATAAAAATGCAGATATAGCTTCTTTGAGGAAACAACTCAAAATGCCACCAATAGAAGATCCTCTAACAAAGGATATAGAGGATAATGAGACACAGAATACTGAAATGATACAGATGATCATTGAACAAGATGAACAGATTAAGAAAATGGAGAAAATGGTAAAATAGAGATAGAAAGCAGTAAGAGATGCATTAAAGGAAGCAACAAAAGAAGCAGCCAAAGCCATGATTCCACTACAAGCAGTCCCTCTTGTTTTCATTCATTAAGAAACTTATATAGCTGCAGGTACACTAGGTGAAGGCACTGATCAATTAGCTAAGGCTATGAAAAATGTGTCCTTACAGATAGCAGAAATTTAAAAGTTGCAAGATCAAGTTAGTGTCCTACAAGATAAGATAAAAAGGAAAGATTCAACACATGCTATAGAGTTTCGAATTAGCAAGACTTTGACAGAGAGTCTGCAAAATTCTCCAGGAATCCTCAATTGGGAACATGGTAGGAAGATTGAAATAAATTATATGGATGAATACAATTGACTCCATGAATGAGATGTGGCCATCTATATAGATAATTTTTTATCAGAGAGATCTAATTCATCAAGTAAGTGTTTCAATAGAAAAGGAAAATTAGGAATTAGGGGATAAGCCAGCAACTACTAACAATATCATTAAATTCCTTAATTCCAAAAGCAGTTTTGAGTTGGATCCCCTTGGAGTAGAAGACAAGACAACAACTATACTTGAAGTTAAAAAAGTGTTGAACAAGAAGATTTTAGTTTCACAGTATGAAGAGAAGTGTAATCAGCTTCAGATTGGAATAAGAAAGTTCTTCAACAGCATTGAACCTTTGAACAAGAAATTATTGCATTCATTGTTTCTTATTAATGAAAAACTTATGGCAAAGCCAAATTATGTAAATAAGCTCACTGATATCTCAAAGGATGCATCCAAGCATGCTAATATGAAGAACACAATGACAGGGAGGGATTTCTATGAAGTTATCAGTAATGACAACTTCATACAGCGTGAAATCAAGCACACCTTTCAGGTAAAGCCAACATTTATGAAGTACACTGAAACTGATGAGATATACAGAAGATTAAGTAGGATCAAGATTCTGAGTTCGAAGGATTGGCATAAATTGTGTGACTTGCAGGAATGATGACAACTCAGCATGACGAAAAAATAGCCAGTTTAGCTAATTATCCAAATTAGCAGACCCAATGTATCAGTATAGCACAATAGCATCAAAATTTTTAGCACAGCAAACCACTACAGTGCCCAATAACGGCTTTATGGCGAATTAAGCCACTTGTCAAAAACCGTTACAACATGTCCATGAATTGGTCACAATTGTCAAAATTTAGTTATTGTTGGAATAAATGAGCAGATTGCCTATTTTTATATGGAAATCAACAAGAAGTCATTTAAATATATCATTTTATTCATTATTAGGGTTTGGACCCTAAATTGTAAGTGTTTTTCATTGGAGCATTATAATTTCTGGAGCTGGAGTATCAATAAAAAGGATCATTTTGCAAGATTCATGTGATGTGTTTTCCTGGTGTTGTTTTTCCTCTAATGTCTGGTTTAAGAATACTTAACTGCTTTTAAACCACTACTAAAATAATTTTTCTCCATTTCATAATTTTAACTCTGTTATAAAACACAAGTATATATAGCTATATTTCCTTGCTTATGCTCTAGAAAATTGATGTATACACCTAGCCTGTGTTGACTCCATAGCCCAATGGAAATAGTTTAAAGAAATCCATTAAATCCAACCAAAAAAAATCAATCAAAAACAACTCTCACATTCAATTTAACTTTCCTAATATCAGAAAACTTAAAACAAATCTAAATCTTATAGATATATCCCTCTCTGAGTCTAGGAGGGCTAGATCCTAGGCTCCAAAGTGGTTTGATGTTGTTCTTTATAATTTAGTCTTGCAAATCTTATAAATTATAGAGAGATAACATGTCTGATCGCACAAAATGGTGCTTATGAAATGGACGAATTTATTTTGTATCTAGGATTGGATGCTAATGTTCTACCTAAGAAAACATGGGAGTGCATGGGAGAGCCAAAGTTGGAATGGTCTATGTAATATTCCAAAATTTGCAAGCAGCAAATTGGAATCTTAATTTTTGCTTATATCATCTAGGAGATGAATAAAATGGGTAAAAGGCCCATGAGTAGGAATAAAATCCCTCATAGTGTGAAAGGGACCCATGGAGTAGCTTGATTTTGCACCTTCCAGTGTGAAAGGGGCAAATGCATGAGGACAAGGTCAAGTTTGACCAAGTCAACAACGTTGCCTAAGAGGGTGTGGCTTGCTTGGGAAGACAACGCAGTTTGAGAGGGAGAAAGATTATTTGCGGAGGAAACCCTAATGTGTGGGGTACATGGCAAAGAGACATTCACTTTCATAAAAGGAGGAAGAGGCAGTCATAGTGGGACATCTTTTGAGTATTGGATTATTGGTCTTGAAGACTATTTGCAGTCTCTGGTTGTTTAGCTGAGTTGCAGTGTTGTTTAGCACGAGGGATTCCTACTTATGATTTCCTCTCCTTATTGAGAGGCCTCTTGAAGTATTTCACTTCATTTTCTCCACATCTTGGCTCAAAGCCAAAGCCACCTCCTTCAGCTACAGTGTTATTCCTAAAGCAGGATAATACTGTGTTGCAGGGTGTTGTAGTGGAGGGGTGCCACAACACCATTCCTTGTCTCATCATTCAGAGGAGGGAGCTTCTATTCCTTAGGAAGGATAGTAAGGAAGGTTTCTGAGCTGCATTTCACATTTTGGCATCAAGCCAAGCTTCTCCTATCATCAACAGCGCAGTCCCTTCACTAGACTGCGTTATTTCAGTGAGTACCTGCAGTAAGGGTTTGCGCCATCTTCTTGGAGGAGGAGATGTTTAGTGCTAGGATCAGCCTTGCACTTAGGAGGTCCATTGGAGGAGGTTTGCTTTATTTTGTACATCTTGTTCAGCCATCTCCATATTGTTCTAGTTTTGTGTTGCAGTTGCTACCCTGCAACTCCGACATTTTTGCAGATTTTCCATTTGTACATGTATTTCAGCCAATCCTTCTTAAGGATTGTTGTATCGCTATTTTCAGGGGTTGAGAGCTTGCTCCCCCTAATTTATTGAGATATAATTGTCATATCATTGTATTTTCATTTTGTATGTTGCAGTGTCTCTATATAAACTGTGCTGATATAGCCTTGTGTAAACTATGTGTAGTAGTGGTCTTCATTTCTTGTACATGTTCTATTGCAGCTCTCATTGCCTAGCTTGAGTGATTGATTCCTCAAAGAATTGTACTCTTTTGTTGCTATATTATACAATGTTTGGCTATTTGTATCTTCATGTGTGCTGGCTCATTAAAATAATGCTGCTACTCCATTGCATGTTCTTACATTTGTTGCAGTCCCTTCATCGGGCATTTTCTGAGGACAACTAGGTGTGGGAGATTTGTTTAACCCACCTAGAAGGATTTCTTTGGGTCCTCCTCTTGGATTTCAGTCTTAGATGCATTAATATAAGGGATCCATGTCTTGGTTTCAATTCCTGTTGCAGCCATTACTGGAAAATGTGTTTTCCAGTCATGCCTTGCTAGCTGTTCCAGATTTGGAATATTACAGTCTACCATTCAACTGCGCATGGCTAACCAACTGAAAATCATTCCCTTGGGAAGACTATCACAGGTTGTGGTCAGTATAGAAGGTGTTAAGGTGATGGGATACTTTGAAGTTATCCAAATTATACATGATACTGATCCATACCCCGCGCTACTAGTATTGGATTGGGCTATTGACATGGATGGTGTTATCAATCTGAAGAAAAGGAGGATGGAATTTGAAATTAATGGAGTCAGGGTCATCATTCCTCTAGACCCTGCATAAGGCCAAAGATATATTGAACCAGTGCATGCTGAGGATGAGATCATCAAATATATAAGCTCACTTTGTGCAAGGAAGACTATATTAATCCAACTGCAGATAGGAATCCTAAGCACTGGGATAAGGATAACTCTTGTTTTTCAGACTCTGATGAAGAACTAGAGAATTGGCAGAACTGATTACATGAGGTATCTGTGCTACGATGTCATCGCATAACCTGGTCTCTGCGTTGTATAACCTCTGAGGTACGTGATTTACCACACTATGATGGCCTAACTGATGTAAACATGTTTATCGAAGAGCTTGAAACGATTGTGCCCGAAGGACAGAGATTCCATGATTTGCACCTTTATTTGCACGCTACTCCAGCAAGATGGTGGGAAAATCATAAGGAAAATATGGGAAAGAGGGAGGAATGTGTGTGCATGATGAACCAAGATTTAATCCTAGAAAATACTAATACGTCTATAATGCATACTATGACACTTATAGAATCTAAGGAGCCATGCATGGTCAAAGAAACCTCGATCCCCTCAAATGTCAGACAAGTGTGCTCCATGTTGAACCTTTTTGAATATTACCGAAGGCATATTCCAAAATATGAGTTGATAACTATGCCCATGACTAGATTACTTAGAATAGGTGTGACATTCCATTGGATGTCGAATGTCAGTGAAGTTTACAGTTGTTAAGGGATGCGACGGGCATTACTCGATATGCTTTGAATTACCTGGTCAACAAGCCTATGTTGGGGGGGACGGTCTATTAGTGGTTATCCTTAGCTCTGGATTATATGCGCAGTAGGGTGTGACATGTGTGCAGTATCTGCATGAGGAGATTGACTGGATCGCAAAGGTGTCAAAAACTAGTCATTGGAATAGTAAAATTGGATAAGACATATTTATTATCATTTTTAGGAGCATATAGGATGCATTTAATGAAGGCATTTTTCCATATTTGGGACAATTTTGTCAGTAATGGAGCCTCATTAATGCACAATGAGATGTTGAAGATGCGCCACAAGTATAAATATGGCCTACAGGGTCGCAATATTTCCCTTTTCTTTCTGAGTGATTTTTGTGCTTTGAGCTCTTTGTTTCCCATTGCATTTGTTGTGTTTATGTTTGGTTTGGATCCAGGGTTTGAGGATGCATTGCACCAAGCAGGGCTAGGGTATGTAATTCCTGAGAATATGATAGCCACGAGACCAGGTGATAACTTTGTTGTGCCCGAAGTCCCTATTATGGAAACACTGCACCATCTAAAACTAAGAAGGGTCAATCCTCTGGAATGTGCAGATCTCCCTGAGAGATGACCCCCAGACGGTGCCATTTAGCGGTAGAGAAAATGAAACAGCCCATGGCAGAAGTTCCAGAAACTATTAAAGAAGAGGACGAGCAGGTCATTGAAATAGCCCCATTCTCGCGGTTGCCAAGCTACATTGCGCCACGTAAACCCTCTGTAAAGGCACCTAAGTACTTGGACAAGGTACATGCTAGCATCCAAGTCCCTCTAATGCCTGAGAATGTTCCAATGGAAAGGGACATGTTCACAAATATTCCACAACTGAGGTTTGATGACCAGGACATCATGGATGTCGATAAATTCCTCGAGCTCGCACCATAATTATATTTGTATCAAGTCACCTATGAAGGAGTTGTTGTGCACCTCAAGCCAAAAGGGGGAGTGTTAAGTCTGCACAAGGTAGGCTTGCTCAATTTTCTGCAGATCCCTCATTTTTGGGGCAACCCCATCAATGACATATGTGTCAGGAAGTTGCTGGCTCTATTCCATGATGATGCGCTCTGGTTGGGAGAGTGCATCCCCATCGATGTAGAATTAATCCATAGAATTACAGGTCTGCCTACTAAGGGGGCCGATCCTATCACTGATTTTGGAGGTAAATCACTGGAGAAAGTTGTGGCTGATCAAATTAAGAAGAAGTATAATGTCACAAGAAAGATCAAGGTATTTTTAGTGAATGAAATGAATGACCACATCATATTTTTTGGTATGCTCATCTTGGCCTACAATATGATGCGTAAATGTAGGGCCAAGGAGGTTTTTGTGCATGTGATTGCGCTCGCCAGTCGATGTGAAAAGGGTGTAATTTACAACTGGTGCAGTTATTTGTGAAAATAATTCTTAGAGAATGTGCGCGAAGCACAAGAAGAAGGCAAGCCCTTCCAATATGCATGACTCTTTTTATTGTTTTCACTTATTAGATGGAGGACCCCGGAAGAAATGTAGTTCCTAGATATTGAGTGAAATATGTGCGAAGTAGTGCACTACGCAACACTATGGAACTCATCAGACCTTGTGCATGTGAAGGAAAATAAAATCTTCTAGGTTTTATGTTTTTATATATTGAACCAAGAAGTAAAATCGAAGCCTCGACAGTCACTCACCCTATATGATCAATATAAGATGATTGCGGAATTAAAAGCCACATTTCATAATATTCATATCCACGTAAAGGGTGATGTAGAGGGTGTCTAGTATGCACTACCATATCTGGTAACTGAGGATGATCTAGTAAGAGTCACAGCAGAATGGTCGTCGGCCTGGTTGAGACCACCTACCCCAACAATGTCACGCACTCTGACCGAAAAATCAATGGAGAAAGCCACTCAGAAAACTAAAGATACAGTTCAAGATATAGTGATAGAGAATGTCATCGAGGAAGCCACAGAAAAGGAAGAAACCCCTATTACAACTGGAGAGACTATCGAAATAACAGTAGTTCCTGTGAAGAACGGTATTGTGCCTAAGGAAACCAGTGAAGTTGAGACATAAAAAGGCACTAAGTGCGGCTCTCAGGCCATTGGTGGATCATGCAAGAAGAAGAAAGGATATAAGAAGGAAAGGCAGGAGGTCTTGACGCTCACAGAGGATGACATAACTAAAATAGTGAAAAATTTCACGTCTGCGACTCAGGATCGCTGGCAGGAAATGGAGGTTCAGTACAAGTCTGCACTGGAGCTTGTACAAGTTGGATTGTAGGAACTCAAAGCATAGATGAGCCAGATTTAAGAGAGTGTGATTCAGGCGAGCCAGACCAGTGTGCACATCATAAGCGCGCAACCGTTGGATGTTGCTCTACCAGCATCATGGGATGCATGATTTGTCCACATCCCCTTTCCAGTAATATAGATGGACACCAACTAGTGTGTCTAGTTCAGTGGTTTAGATGATGTACATTTTAATCTCTCAATGTTACGTGTAGTACAATTATATCTTCTACATTTAGTGATCGTCGATGAGCCCTAGTAGAGAGATGCTACCACGCAGACACATACAAACAATGCACAATAGTAGGTGTGCAAGCACACTGACAAAGGAAACAAGCAGAAGAAACTTGTAGAGAAGCAGAGGCACATCGCGCTACACTGGAGGCTAAAATCAACCAAGTCTGTTGTGACATTCCAGCTATCCAGGCCACAGTTGTGCCCACTGAGAAATTAGAAGGATTGGTTGTTGCGGTGAGAGCAGCGCGTGGGGAGGTGCAAATGATGAGAACAGATTATAGCATCAGATCACCTAACTTCAGAAAAATTTTCAGCCAGAGATACCACCTGAGGTGCGTGCATAGAGAGCAGTGGAAGTAAAAAAGGTAAAGGAAAGTATTGTTGCTACGGTCACCTAGCATGAAATTTTATTGAATGAGGCCATGGATATTTGGGCCTCTGTCCAAAATTACCCAGTAGTACAGCAGTTGCGTGACACCCTCCACCAAAAGGAGTATCAATTCAAATAAATCTGCAGAGTGGCACTTACATTGGTCTTTACACAGCTCTTCACTCATCTGCAAGAGGGCAGAACAATTCAGACAAAGATTTCAGGGTTGTGCCGGAAAGAACAGGTACTGAAGGAGCACGTGCAGCCATGGGTAGAAGAAGTGCTTTAGTTATTGCAGACGTTGGAAAACACATTGAAGATCATCTAGAAAACTCATCGCATCATTTAGATGGCCACTGAAGGGCCAGCTACTGAAAATATGGTTCAGCACGCGTAGATTATCACAGTGCAAAGTCTTAAGTTAGTGTTCCCTCTCCAAACTTTTGTCAAAACACTTTAGGCCAAGACTAATGAGTTGGCGCCTTAGTGACTCAGGACGAGTCACATGTTTATGTTGGGGGCTTGTTGGAGTAGGGTCCCTTCAGGAAAAACTTTTGAAGTCATTTTTGTATATTTGTGTATGTGTGTACTGCACAAATAGAGTCAAGGGGCTTTGGGGTGAGTCAAAGTCCCCAATTTTGATGTAAATGGGCTTAAGTATAAACTATGGGCCTCAAACCATGTTTTTAGACCATAGTATATGTGGGCTAGGTGTATATATATAGATAGATCGTGTCTAAGCTAATTCGTTCGAAGTAAGTTGATGATATTGATGTTCGAATAAGTTTATGTGTTTGTAAGGGTTGTTGGGTTGGGCTAAGAGGCTCTTGCTGGCTGTGTGCGCGGAGACCTAGTCTTGGCTGTGTGCGAACTTTGCTGGTTGTGTGCGCGGAATGGTTTTGTAAGGTTTTTGTAAGGAACAACGGATGTATTAATTGAACATATCTAAGCTAATATAAAGGACAGTGTTTTGCAATTTTACTGTGTTAGGCATATGAGTTGTTTACTGATTATATTTTGTGAAGATCGTATTATCTATCATACTTATTTATGATTTCACAAAGGATAACTAATATGATTGTCAATGGTTATTGATAGTTAATACATCAGATTAAGTATTTGCATTGGTTAAGATTTGGATAGGGTTCTGTTATGTTTATCTACGCTAAGGCGAATAGTGATTTTGTGTTATTCTATTAATGGTTGTGCATTCTCTGTAATTATGTTATATGTTGTTGCGTGTGTCTGCATAAGTTTGCATTGGGTTTTTCTGAGGACCACTTCATTAATTTCTCCCTTAGGGTGCGAAAACCTGGTTCCAGCACCCCCCCATACTGCTTCGGGTGATACTTTGGTCTGCGCGAGCATAAAATTTCTGAAAAGGCCAGTAGTTGGAGGGTTTGTTGGTTTATCCATAAACTATGAACCTAGATCAGGACCCCTCAAGCCAAAAATACTCAACATAAGGAGTGTTTTATTGCTATGTTGCTCCCACATCTGCGCCAACCCTTAGGTCATCAAAATATTGCCACACAGGATGAGGTTGTGGAGCTTGCAATGAAAATAGAAGCTAACCCAAAACCTGTTTCACTTGGAACTCAATAGATTCAGAATCAGTTGGAAGCCATGCATTTGGAGATTTAGATTTTGCGCAAATACAACGGCAAGTAAGTATGCACATAGGTATGGTACATAAAATGTAAATTTGTTGGGCACCATAAGGATCAATTTCCTATCTTCAATAGTTATCTTAATGTTGGTGGACCTAGTCCACTAAATCCAAAAGTATGGTGTACAATCTGTCAAGTTGCAGGATTGCACGAAACAATTTTTTTTCCAAGAGTTGGGAAATATCAACCTGAGCTGAAGCAATTGTTTTGTATATTTTTTTCATCATCGGGACATGATGAGCATCATTTTCGCACTTATGATATGATGTTGGATAAAGCTAAAATCTATAGGATGCAGGCCGAACCTACCTCACCAGCATCCCCCTCTTGGCATGGTGGATTCCAGGGCAAAGGAAGAGGACGAGGAGGTGGATCAACTGGTTGAGGAAGAGGACAAGTTATTTTCTATAACTATGGAGATTTTGGTCACTATGCGTGTGACTGTCCTAATCTAGCACGACAGTCATGTAGGTATTGTAGAAAATTTGATCATGTAATAGAATATTTCCATGTTTTGATTACTAAAATGCAGGAGAAAAAGATGTCGACTCTGACTCAAAATATTCAAATGGTTAGAGCAGAAACCCGTGAAGAAGATCCTAGTGTAAAAGTGGTCACTAGGAGCAGTATAGCCACCAAAAAAGATAAATGGAAGCAACCGGCTACTGACTTATGGCTTCGTAAGGCCCCTGAAAGACAAGTTGGATTTGATTTGTAGCACACAAAAGAAACCTTTGTTGAAGCATGGAAATAATTCGTAGAAGGAAGCACCTCAACATCAGGTAGACCAATGAAGGAAGATAAAGGAGATGAAGAGATCAAACCATTTTTGCAAGCTTGCATTAGATTTTTGTGCAATCAAAAGGCAATAAAGAATCTTCAGGCTTTGATAGATAATTGCGCAGAAAAGGAACAGCCGATAGTAGAACAAAAAGTTGTCAAAAAAATTTATAAGAATAAGAAAAGGACGGGTTGATAAATGCGTCTACCCATGCAGATCAGTGCTTATGAAATACATCAAGTTATTTTAGATCTGGGGTCTGATGCAAGTTTCCTACCTAAGAAGACATGGTAGCATATGGGAGCACCCAAGCTAGAATGGTCTGTTATAAAATTATAAATTACAGAGCAATGCAACACATAAAATATGTGGAAACACAAACATATAAAACCATAGAGACAAATATATACGTGGTTCACCCAATTTGGGCTACGTCCACCCTAAACAACCAATCCTTCCTTTCTATTATCCACCAAAATGAGGAGACACAACCTATAGCAGATCCACTGTAATATCCTCTGTTGTTTTTCACATTCTCCCTATCTGTTTCTCGCCCTAAGAATACACATACAATACATAGCCACAGTTACAATGCCGTCATACAAAACGAGGTGTTTCCTTCTAAGGAAAAAAACCCTAAATTAAACATAACTTATACCATCAGATAATCTTCCTAATGAATGGCCCAGACTGACTAGAAATTACAATAATTTTACAAGTCAATTTTACATTTTTTTTTAGTTTCGGGGGTGCTACCCCCAAAACCCCCACCAGGGGACCGCTAGCCCCCGAACCCCCCAGCCGAGGGGGTAGCACCCCCCACCCGGGACCTCGTGCGGGGGACAATTCCCCCCCGCATGGAGGGGTGTACAATCTTCCTGGGGTATACATCCGGCTGAAACAAAGATCTTTGAATCAGGATGAAAATCAAGCTCCACACCCAATATGGTCTACCATTCAATTGTGCATGGACAATCAACATAAAATCATTCCATTGGGAATGTTGTCGTGGGTTGTAGTCAGTATTGAATGTGTTAAGGTGATGGTAGATTTTGAAGTTATACAAATTGTAGATGATGCTCATCCTTATCCTACGCTATTAGGATTGGACTGGCTTATTGATATGGATGGTGTCATAAATCTCAAGAAACGAAGAATGGAGTTTGTAAACAATGGAATTGGAGTCATCATTCCCCTTGATCCTGCCGAAGGAAAGAGATACACTGAGACCGTGCACGTTGAGGATGATGTTGATCGGATCTATAAGCTGACTCTATGAGAAGAGGATTGGATCAATCCTATGGCAGATGGAAATCTTAATTGGGAGTAAGATAGTTCTTGTTTCTCAGACTCTGATGAAGAATTATAAAACAGGCAGAATCAGTTGCATGAAGTATCTGCGATGCGTTGTAATTGTGTGACCATATATTTTCGATGCATAACATCTGAGGTACATGAATTACCATATTATGATGTCTTAACTAATGTAAACATGATTTTAGGAGAACTTGAAATAACTATTCCAGAAGGACATAGATTCCGCGCTTTGGATCTCTGATTACGCATTACCCCAGCAATATGGTGGGAGAATCATAAAGAAAACATGGGAAACTAGGATGAATATGTGCACATGATGAGGTTGCATTTTGAATTTCTAACCATCAGAATGGAAGAATTCTACTCTGGAAATGATGATCCGCGCAGACACTTGCCTAGATGGAGTTAGGTATGGGGCATAGAACCAAGACCTAAATGAATCAATATGTTCATTCACACATTAGGAAAGGTACCTACTGATTGGTACTTGGAGACAGAGTTGTGCTGAGGTACTAGTGAATGGTCTGCGCTAACTAAGAGTTTCATTCTAATATTTAGCTTTGAAAGTGGGTTTGATAAGATTGGAAAATAATTTCATAATATTCAAGAATTCATCTTTGATGCAACGCAGCCTACAATCGAGTGTGCTCCACCAGCATAGGATGCACAAATGAAAGATACTGTAAATTGCAGAATTCTGACAATTGTGGAATCTAAGGGATAGCACGCAGTTTTTGGGCCCTCGATTTCTCCCCCTAATAATGACCCACAGGTGTGCTAATTATTGGGCCTCATTAGAGACTATTAGAAGAGCATTCAGAGCTATTAGTTGATAAATTTGCCTATGACTAAATTCCTTAGAAATAATGCGACATTCCGTTGGATGAGGACTGGCAGAGGAGTTTGCAGTTACTGAGGGAAGAATCGGACACTACCCACTTTGCTTTAAAGTACCTATTCAATAAGCTTGTGTTGGGGGGGATGATTTTCCGATGGTTATTATTAGCTCAAGAATATTTTCATAGAATCGTGTGACACACGTGCAGTAACTGTGCAAGGAGGTTGACTGGGTCACAGAGGTCTCAAAAACTAGTCGTTGGAACAGTAAATCTAGAAAAGACATCTTTATTACCATTTATGGGAGCATCTAGGTTGCATTTAATGAAGGGATGTTTCCAGATTTGGGACCTTTTTTTCATTTATGGAGACACATTAATGAAGAAGGAATAGTTGAAGGCGTGCCACAAGTATAAATATGACATATGGGGTCGCAATAGTTCCCTTTGATTTCTAAGTGAATTATTGGCTTTGAGCTCTCTAATTTTTGTTGCATTCTCTGTGCCTATGTCTGGTTTGGATCTGGGATTCGAGGAAGCGTTGTGGTCACAGGTTTCGGTTACATACTTCTAGGCAGTATGATGGCCACACGACCTAGAGATGACCCTGCTATGCCTAAAGTCTCTTTGGTTGAAACGCCTGCACCCATGAAGTCTAAGAAGGGGTGGTCATCTTGTACAAGAAAATACCTGAGGGAGAAAACCCTAAGGTCACGTTCAACTACGGCTAATCGATATAAAAGGCCTATGGCATAGGTCCCTAAAAAAATTGTGAAGTAAGAGGAGGATGTGGCCGAAGTGGCCCCATTCTCGTAGTTTCTGATCTATGTCGCACCACGCAAACCCTTAGTCAGAACTCCCAAAGAGTTGGACAAGGTGCGTGCAAGCATCCAAATGCCATTGATCCCTGAAAAATTCCCGATGGAGGGGGCCATGTTTTCCAAAGTACCACAGCTTAGAATGGAAGATTGGGAGATTACGGAAGTGGAAAAATTTCTAGAGCTTGTGCCAGAGCTATACCTCGATCACATCACTTACGAAGGAGGAATCATGTGCCTTGAGCCAAAGAGATGGGTGTTGGGTCTGCACAAGGCATGCCTTTTGAACTTACTATAGATCCCTCATTTTGGGTGCAGCCCCATAAACGACATCTACATCTGAAAATTGCTCATGCTAGTCCATGATGATGCGTTATATTTGGGAGAGCAGATCCCAATTGATGTTGCATTGATCCATAGGATCACTGTTCTTCCTTCTAAAGTCACAAACCTTATTTCTGATTTAGGAGGTATATCCCAAGAGAAATTTTTTGCAAAGAAAATCAAAAATAAATACCAAGTCTCGCGCAAGAGCCGGTGTTTCATATTAAGTGAGATAAACAACCTAACAGTTCAGTTTGGCATGCTCATCTTGGCCTGCAAGATGATGTGCAAAGGTATACCAAAGGAGGTGCCCGCGCACGTAATTTCTCTCACTGGGCAGTGTGAGAAAGGTGTCATTTATAACTGGTCTCACTATCTACACAAGGAGTTCCTAGAAAATGTTTGTGAAGCACAGGAGGAAGGAAAGAAATTCCATTATGCTTGGTTTTTGTTACTTATCACATTGATTGGGTGGAAGTCCCCTGAGGAAACCCATTTTCCCAAGATAGAAACAACCATCAGGCTAGCGAGGAACAACCGCAGGGCTGAGGTTGACTCTGGTGCTGCCACAGTCATACGATCGATCGACCCAGTGGTCGAACCCCACCCTCCTTTCGCTGATATATTCACACAACAGCTGCACACCGGGTCTGATTCTGCCGAGGTTCTGCCTGAAGCCATAGTTCCTTCACGACAGGCTCACCTTGATCAAAAAGAACCACCGGATCTGAATATGGTTGACACTGCACATCCAGAGGCCACGCCCTTCTCACCTCCTGGGCATGTCAATGGCACAGTTGCCGGTGGGCAACCGTTGCAGGAGCAAATGCCGGCACAGAGCCCTTCTGGGACCACCACCTTCCAGCCTGACAATCCCGCTCAGCTATATCTGTTGATTCAAAGGGCGGCCCATCAGGCTAAAAGATTGCATTTGGGACTCCAGCGACAGTATGCCGAGCAGAAACACCAACTTTCTGCACTTATTGAACAGCGCGACCACCTCCAAACAGCACGGGAGCAGATGGAAGAAATGATCACCAATTTCACCCAGATGTTCTCCGAGTTCTGGCCCTTCCTAGGGCCTTATTACCCCCTATTGCCTTCTGAAATTGTTGCGGCCAGCCTCTCCGAGCAATCTATCCACCTCCGCATCGCTGTTCAAGAATTACACCGGGAGAATCATGAGCTTCGGGCAGCGTTAGCAGCCCGTGCCGAGCCAGCCGAGCCCGAGGTCGACTATTCAGCCCAAGTGGCCGCCAAGCAGAGACAGGCATCTTAGATGCAGGAAGCACTTCAATCTACGGCACGAGAGGCCCATGACCTACTGAAGGGCCTTCAAGAATGCTCCCTGGCCCTCACTGTCAAAACCCAGCAGATTTCAGCCCAACTCCAGCAGGTTTCCAGGGAAATTCAAGAGGCTATTGACCCCGCCCGACTGGATCAATTATATGCCCAAGCTTATGAGCTTGAGGCACAGCTCCAACACACAGAGGCATGTTCGGCGGATGCCAAACGAGTCATTCGTGAGCTCCAACGCCGCTCCAATCTAGCACCCGGGCCATCCAACAGCTCACAGCAGCAGCCGAGACACAGATCAGCACAATGTTTGGCGTTGTCCCAACGCCTGTTGAGGAAGCTGTTGTCACCAAGCTCACTGAGGACACGGACTCGCTCATCCAAGGGTGGCAGCAAGCCGTGTCGGCTTTTACTGAGCTCCGAGCTACAGCGTTCCAAATGGTCCTGGAGTTGGGGCCCTTGTTTGAACAGCTGCCTGAAGACACACAGCAAGGATAGGAACAAGCTGAAGGTGCACAACAGGAACGGGCACAGGATGAAAGCGCACAGGGCGAACAGGGCACGGGGTCAAGCAGGGCAATGGAGATCAAAACCGTAATTTGTGATTGAATCAGGGACGAGTCAAAGAACTGTGGTCGGGGCCTATTGAGGCCCTTGTTTTAAATGTTTTGAATTTGGAACAACGGCCAAATTTTGGGGTTGCGGAACAAGGACACACGGCAGCCGCAACCAAGTCGCAACCACATCAAACGACGGAGCTACCAAGGTTGCGACGGAACAGGCACATAGCGGAGGAAAATAGATGCATAAGTGCATATAAGGAGAAGATACAGCAGAAAGAACGCAAGTGAAACACACAGATAATCAGAGAAAAGCTAGAAGCAACTGAAGAAGGACAGAAGAGGAACTAACAGTCACGACAGCGGGTGAATAAATAGCAGTCACCCGGATGAAAGGAGGAGGATGATAAAGATTACATAGCAGAAGAAAGAAGAGAGCGACAGAAGGAGAAAAAACGCATGCTGCAGCAGGAATCCAGAGGATGGATGAGGTCTCTGTAATTCCTAGGGTCTATTGCTATAGAATCTCTGTTCCGCAAGGCATTTGTATCAAATCTGTAAGACCATTGCAAAGCTATGTAACCGGGAGTTGGCCAAGAGCTTAATACAATTGCATGTTGTTGTCTATTTTTACAATTCACATGCAGGTTGTGCATTATGCTACATTATGGAACTATTCAGACCCTATTCGTACTAAAGATAACAAAATTTTCTAGGTCATGTTCCACGCGTCCCTCTATCAAGTGGTAAAATCAAAGCCGAGACTGTCACCCATGCTCTATGATCAATACAATATGGTATTTTACTTCAAGGCTACATTCCATAACATGCTCATCCACGCGAAAGGTGTCATGGAGGGAGTCTAGTACGAGTTACCTTATTTAGTCATCGAGGATGATCTGATCTGAATCACTGCTAAGTGGCCACCTTCCTGGTTGACACCTAAAACGCAAACGAATCTGCGCACTGATACTCGGCTAGAGAAAACAATAGATAAGGTGAGAGAGAAACCTCTAGAGAAATAAACCATGCCAGCCACAACTGGCAAGACTATTTACCTTGAAAAATAAACTGAGCCCGATAAGAATGGCTTTGCGCCAAAAGATACTATGGAGGAATTAGAAACGCAAACCTCTAAGGGTACAAAGCACAGCTCTCAGATCGCTGGAGGATCAAGGAAAAAGAGGAAGGGATCTAAAGAGACTGGAGAGGAGGTTTTGACGTTGATGGAGGATGATTTAAATTAGATTTCTAACATGGTCATGTCTATGATTGAGGATCGCTGGACAGATATGGAGGTGCAGTATAAGACTACGCTGGAAGTGGTACAGGTCCAGATCTAGGAACTTAAAATTCAAGCGAGCCTAATTCAAGTGAGCTTTGCTCAGGCAAGCTAGACCCAGATGAGCGTGTAAGTCACCAGCGCGCAGCCATTGGATATTGCACTAACAGTCACTAGGGATGCTCATCTTATGAAATCCTCGCACCAACCATCCATGTGGATGCTATATGGCGCTCTCAATCCTGTAGTGCAGGTGATATTTATATTAATTTATCTATTTTACCTGCAAAGAAGCTACACCTAATGCACACCATGACCGTTGATGAACTTCAGTTCAGAGAGGTCGTTGCTCACACATATATCGAAGAATCAAAGAAGCAGGCTGAAGATGCACATTAGAAATAGCAGGTCGCAAAATTAGCATGCCATGTAGCCAAATCCCAATGTGTTGCGCTCGAAGCCAAAATTCACCAAGTCTACAACAATGTTCCAGCTATCCTGGCCACAGCGGCCACAGAAGAAAAATTGGAAGGAATGGGTGCCGCCCTGAAAGCATCGTGCACTGAGGTATAGATAATCCATGCAGAATTCAAGCATCAAATTTCATATCTGCAAATGAGGTTGCAGCCTGAGACTCCCTTTGAAGTCTATGTAAAAATGGCAGTCAAAATCAAGCAAGCCACAAACAGTATTGTTGTCGTAGTCACACAGTGTGAGAATCTGTTAGATGAGGCTATGGGTGTATGGATGTTTGTTCAGAATGATCCAGTAATACTGTAGTTGCACAATGATCTGCACCATAAAGAGAAACATTTTGTTTAAATTCAGACAGTGACGCCCACTCTGGTTCTTCCACGGCACCTTGCCCGCCTACAGGAGGTCTGAATCATTCAAACGAAGATCGAAGACCTACGTAGTAAATAGCAGCTTCTAGTAGCACGTATGCAACCATGGGATGAGGAGGCTCTTTAGCTTTCATAGACACTGGACACTACCGTGAAGGTGATTCAGTAGATGCGGCGAAGTACAGAGATGGCCACTGAAGGTCCTACCATGGAGAAGTTAGTTCTGCAAGTGTAGGGTGCTGCTGCGCAAAGTCTAGAAATGGTGCTCCCTCTTAAATATTTTGTCAGCGTGCCACAAGCCAAGCTAAATGAGTAGACGCCTCAGTGACTCGAGACAAGTCACATGTTTCTGTTGGGGGCATGTTGGAGCGGGGTCCCCTGGGGCACACTTTTTGATGTAAGTTTGTATAATTTTGGTATATGCGCATTGCATGAATGATTCAAGGGGCTTTGGGGTGGGTCTGTTGGCTTGAGGGGTCCTTACCCAGGTTCGGTGTCCAAGGTTTTCCAACAAACCCTTATACTACTGGCCCTTTTGACAGTGACCTGCTTTCACAGGTCACAGTCTCACCCAAAGTAGTATGGGTGGGTGCTGGAACCAGGTTTCCAAACCCTGAGAAAGGATGGGTAAGGAAAGTAGGGATGCATCCTATTTCTGTTATTCCCGGATTACCTTGTCTTGCGTAGGGTTAATTATGTTCCTATTCGCATCCATGTGCACTAGATCTACAATTATAGGCTTATTATATCATCAACACAACAGTACATAAATAGAACATAACAAATCTAGATCCGAGAGCTTAGTATACAGACCTTTCACAGCATAAAGACAGAAAATACATAACACAACAATTATCAGCAATTCACATAACAGAACTCATAGATTCAGATCTCTAATAATCCTTCGCATTCATTCATTCATCAATCTTTCCTTACAATTCCCTTTCCAACCTGTGCACACAGCAGCAGGGTCCACACATAGCTGGACTAGGATCTCCGCGCACATAGCTAGTAGGAGTCTGTTCCCCAAAACCCAAACAGACCACTTAAGCGATATATTGTATCAATATCTCATCAATTCCTATCCTCTTCGATACAAAATACATCTCTATTTATAACAATCTAGCTCCAACTTTCCTATGGTCCGCAACCCATGGTTTTCGAACCCCTATTTTACCCTTTGACCCATTACAATGCGTTCGAGGCTTTGACCTGCCCCAAAACCCCTGCGCTATACTAAATATAATAAAAATTAATCAAAATGGACCAGTTTTGTAGCTTGTTAGGGGACCCCGTTCCAACAGTCCCCCAACACAATCTTGTGACTTGTCCCTAGTCACTGCATTGGTGCGGCCACATAGTCCGCAGTCTGGTATGGTTTGAGTCAACTACCATTGACAAAGCCAGGAATGAGGTCACCGCGCAGGGTAGCTAACTAGACAAATCCGCCATTCGTAACCTCCTTAACTATGTAGGGACCAAGCCAATGCTGTCGAAATTTGCTTGGATGTTTCGCAAACTAGTATCGTATAAAAGGACAAGATCACCTTCGACGAATGTCTTCTGGTGAATGTGTCGATCATGCCATGCTTTATCTCGAGCCTTTTGAACCTGCTAGTAAAACTGAGCAATAAACTGATCTTCCTCCAAATCCACCAATTGCGCCAGGCATTCTTCTATGATATCGTATTCTGCCATATTTGTGAGCGTTTCGATGCGTAGGCTAGGAAAACCGTATTCTAAGGGCATGATGGCCTCCTTGCCATAGACCATTCAGAAGGGTGTCCTGCTGGTTAGCTTTTTGCAGGTCATTTGATATTCCCATAGAACCGAGGGGATGCGAACATCCCAGTCACTATGATCAGCATTACAAACCTTCGTTAATTCCTGCTCTAAAATTTTGTTAAAAGCTTCAACTGCCCCATTAGCCTGGGGATGATATGGTGTACTCTTGGCATGGTGGATCCGGAATTCTTCATTCAAAGCTTGAATCATTTGGTTAAAAAAATGCATACCTCTGTCACTCATTAAGATCTTTTGGCAGCTGAACCGGGTTAGAATCTGCTCAAAGATGAAGTGCACAGTAGTATCAGTAGTGCAATATTTTACTGCTTGTGCCTCAGCCCATCGGTTGATGTAATCAGTGGCAGTGATAATGTAGCGTGCGCCTATTTTCTTACCTGGTGGATTGATAGGTCCTATAAATTCAATGGCCCATTTATCAAAAGCTTGTAGGGCCATTTGAGCCTGTAATGGAATATCATCTCTTCGTGAGGGTCGGCCAGTTCACTGGCATGTATCACACGATTTACAATAGGTGTAAGAATCCTGATGCAGGGTAGGCCACCATAAGCCAGCCCTCAAAATATTTTGTGCCGTAGCCTTGCCAGCGTAGTGTCCACCTGCGACTCCATCATGCGCTTCTGTGAGGACGGTGGGTCGTTCATGTTCCAATACATATCTGTGGAGTATCTCATCAGTGCCTAGCTTGTATAACTATGTAATATCTCGAAATGGAAATTAGCATCTTTTTCACCGCTAAAATGTTCCTTTGTCAGAAATATGAACAAGGCTATGTTAGAGATTGACTGAGAGGGATTTTACCAATTATTTCACCTCTAAAGAGAGGATGAGAACCGGAGGCTTCCTGGCCCTTTCTCAGACTCTGCCTATAGCTATGCAAATATTTCTTCCTTTAGGAAGAACTTTCTCAAAAGAGATGAGCTACAGCAACACCTGAACTTTAACAAGCAGCAGAAAAAATGAAATACAATTACTCATGAAATGTGAGAAGAGTGAAACACTGATATATACTCTGTAGCAGAAAATGATATACAAGATCCTTGAGGAAAAGACATCTCAAGGTGGGCTCAAATCAGCCTCAAGGGAAGATGTACATAAAATGAAGAAATACTCTGCTACACAACCTAGCAACTCTTTAATTGCGCAGTCTCTAAGGAAAAATGAATGCAGACTAAAATATACAAGATGATATGACAATATGAGCTCGAATAAAGTTAGGGGAGCAAGATCTCAACCCTATAAAATAATACAATCACAATCCTCCAAGGGATTGGCCAAAATACATAAAATAGGAAAATTTCGGAGTTGCAGTGTAGCTGTTGCAACTCAAATAGAATAAAATATAAGAGAAGGAAGTAGATACTGCAGTAGACAAAGATACCTCCTCCAATGATCTCCAAGCTGAAAGGCTACACCTCTCACTGAATATTGCACTCTCTAGTGCACCAAGTGAACCCCCTGTGCAAGCCTCCTCTGTAGATAACGTTGTAAAGGAAGGTAACTGCGCTGGGCATGAATAGAAACATATGTCCCAATGCCAAATCTGAAATATGAGCTCCAGAAATCTCCCTTGCTTATTTCTTAGAGAAAGAAGGCCTCCTCCTCTTCAAAACTAACTCAGGAAATGGTGGGATGATGATCCCTCACTGCTACCTCCAACAACTCCAATGAATCTGCCCAACAGAAACGTTGTAGCTGAAAGAGATGGATTTGGCCTCAAGCCTAGATGTGAGGAAGATGAAGATCATCTCCTCCAATGCTTCCCAATGAAGGAGGGAAGACTTCTAAACAAAAATCTCCCTTGTGCTAAGCAGCACAAGCTATCTCAGTTGAACAACTGAAGAGAGCTGCAATTTGAAACTCTCAAGCATGAAAATGAAAAATGGCTCTCCTTCACCTTTTTATGCAAGGAATGCTTCCTTGCCATGGACCCCACTCACATTAGGGTTTCTCTCATTTCGAATTTCCCTCCATCTAACTACACAATCTTCTTGTGCAAGCTTCCCCTCTTTGGGTACGTTGTTGACTTGGGTCAACCATGGTCTAGCTCAATTTCTTTTGGCCCTTTTCACACTTGGGGTTGCTAACTTAAGCCACTTAAGTGACTTTTTGCACCTTAGGAGTTTTTATTATGTTGCTACATGGGCTCCCTCATCCACTTATTCACTTTTATTAACATAAAAGCAAAATTAATGTTCCAATTACCTTATTATAAAATTTGTAACATTACAAACTATCCTGCGATGATAGTAAAATCTACAGCCTGGGTGACCAACTCCTTCTTCTGTTGTACCGAATACGCGGTAGGGGCCACACCCGTAGTAAGGAACTCAATGATATCAAAAAAGTGAGCATCAACCATCTTAATGGTAAAAAGTTGTGCATCAGGTAAGCCTTCTTCCAGGTTAGTAGGTTCTTCCCCTGCTGTGTTGATACGAGACAGATGATCTGGGCCTGCATTTAACCTCCCAGGCTTAACAATGATCTCAAAATCGTATTCCTGAAATAGCAATATCCAAAGAAAAATATTCCCCCCCAACACAAGCTTGTTGACCAGGTATTTCAAAGTTGAATGGTCTGTGAACATCTTAAAGTGTCCACCTAGCAGATAGTGTCGATATTTTTGTAGGGCGTACACCATAACTAGTTCTTCATGCTCAGTGATAGAGTAATTTCTTTCGGCGCTTGAGAGTTTGCGGTTGGCAAAGGAAATCAGGTGATCAATATCTCCTTCACCAAGCTGCATGAGGACCATGCCTAGGGAAATTCCTGACTCATCAACATGTACATGAAATTCCTTGGACCAGTCAGGGAATATCAATATGGGCGCAGAAATCACCTTCTCTTTTAGCAGCTCGAAGCTCCTTTGAAATTCATCATTCCAGAAAAAAGAGACATATTGTTTTAGTAGTTGTTCCATGGGTGTTGTGATCAGAGCGTATCCTTGAATGAATTTTCTGTAATAGCCTGTATGACCGAGAATGGAGCGTAGTTGTTTCTCCATGGTGGGGGCTTCCATGTTGATAATTACGGCTATCTTCACAGGATCAAGCATTAGTCCTTGCCGACAAACTCTGTGTCCAAGAAAGATTCTGAAAGGTACACAGAAGATACACTTTTTGATATTCAAGGAGATATAGTGCTTCTGGCACGCATCCAACATTAAGCGCAGGTTCGAGACATGTTCTTTCACTAAGCCAAAAACCATCCAGTCATCGAAGTAAACCTCCAGGAACTTATGAATAAATTCTTTGAACACAGCCACCACAACCCTTGAAAAGATAGCAGGTGTGTTCTTAAGACCAAAGGGCATGACCATATACTAGAAGGACCCCCATTCGGTGGAAAAGGTGGTCTTACTGTGATCCTCAGGTGAAATTTTGATCTGGTGGTATACCGAGAATCCATCAGTGAAGGAATAGGCCTCTTGGCCACCCACACTATCAAAGATTTCATCGAAGAAGGGAGTAGGGAAAGGGTCATGAACGTAGGCATCATTCAGCTTTCGTAGGTCCACACAGATGTCTATTTCCCCTTTTTTTTTTCTCCTGAATGACCATTGGACTTAACCAATCCGACTATTCCACTGGTTCAATGATACCTGCGGTCAACATTTTTTCCAACTCTTCTTTGACCTTTTGCTTATACTTAGGATTCAACCAGTAGGGCCGCTGCTTGACGGGTCGTGCCTTAGGCTTCAGGGTGATGTGCATAATGTCGAGGTCCCCAGTGATTCCTTTGAGCTCAGAAAATTTTTTCGGGAATAAGTCTTGGTACTCCGTAAGTAGTTCGACAATTTTTCCCACAATGCCTTCATCCCAATAATCCCCAATTTTAGCCAGCTTAGGGTGTTCTTTTGTTCCAATATTAACTTCGCGTAGCCGGAGAGGTTACATTACATCAACATCCTGGAACGATGGTCTAATAACGGTACGTTCCCCTTCATATTCTGGAACAGAGATATTCTACGGGTTATCCTCTTCTTCATTAATCGTCAAGCTCCAGCAGTTGACTATGTCTTGCATCTGGGCCTCCCACGTCAGAACGGCTGGTGGGTTGTGTGGGTGAGGTTTCTTTAAGATGAATGTATCAATGTCTTGCAGGGCTTCTCCAAGCATCTTTGTTCCCCCAATAATTCCAAACTTTCCAATAAATACCTCTTTTAATATTTCCCAGTGGCGGGTCCACTGATGTAATTCTGCGTCTAAGTACCAAGTAGTCGAGATAGGTCCCAAGGCATGTATAAATAGATGGATCCATTCTTCTGGGGTTCGGTCAACCCATTTGATTGTCCAAGTATGTATATGCGCATGGGGATCCCCGGGTCCTAGGAATATCTTGGTGCGCATATCAGCGAGAGGCGCGAACCGCAGCATCATCCTATCCCAACACGTCTCCCAGTCCGTAAATGCTTTCTTGTGGGTATCCCACCAGCATGCAGGCATGCCACGCAGTGCTAGATTGAGTTCCCAGAGCTACTGATCTTTTGGCACCCTAGCCTCTAATGTTCTTAAGAAGTCTTGGACAGTACTAGACTCATCAAAGTGGGGAAGGTCCCTTACCTCCAAAGTAATGCAGTAGAGGGTCCTTGCAACCCGAGGGCATCGTAGTGCTGAAACATTGTGTAGTCGGGTCTGCCAACTCTCAAGTTCTTCATCTGGGTCAGAAAAGTACTTCCTGTTTTTTTCCCAATCAAATGCTTTGCCTGTTGTAGGGTCACCCTGGTCTTCATCCTGTGCCATCATCCTGTAGATGTGATCGAGCTCCTCTTCTTCATATGCTGGTTCCATATAGCGCATACCTTCAGTGGGATCCAGTGGTACTATTACACGTGTACCATTCTTCTCAAACACCATGCTACGTTTTTTCAGATTAATGACGCCCCATACGTCGATAGCCTAGTCTAGTCCTAGGAGGGCAGGATAGGGATCTGTATCTTCCACAATTTCTATGACCTCAAAGTCAGTGAGGGCCTTTACTCCTATGATATTGACCATGATGTTTGGAAACCTTCCCAGAGGGATGATCTTCTGTTGATTTTCCATTCACAGCTGGATAGTGGAATAGTCTAATTTAGGTTCCCCCATTCATTTCCATGTCTGTTTTGGTAAGACGTTCGCATCAGATCCAAGATCAAGAATAACCTGATCTATCTCATAGTCACCAATTTGCGCATTCAATCGCATTTCCTTCCCAGTGTGCCTTTTGTAGCTGTGTAATTTGTGTACTTCCTTAACCTCGATCGTTGTGCTGGGCTAGGCTGCGCAGTCCTATAGTAATAATTGAATATTCTCTCCAGCCTGTGGGCTGCGTAGTAGCTTCAAGCATGCTCTTAACAAGGTTTCAACCTCCTCTTCTGCCTAGAGGGGTGCTGATGGATGCGCAGGAGCTTCCAACGACTCCTGTTTTATGGGATCTTCGCTCCTTATCTCCATTTTGAATCTCTGTACATTTTGTGTGGGGGTAGACTGTCTGTCCTTCATTTTGGTCAGCAAGATTGGGCAGTCTTCGATCTCATGGTCCAGCTGTCGGTAATATTTACAGGTTTTCCTAGTGGGATTTGGGCAGTCCCTGGTGAAGTGCCCTACCTCTCCACAGTTGTAGCAGATCAACTGGCCCCGTCCTCATCCTGCGCTCCCTCCCCGTCCCCCCTGCCCCCTGCAGGAGAGCCACCAAAGGTTGTGGGAGATCTCGGAGAGGTAGGATCGGATTGTACCCTATAGAGGTTTCCCTAATCTACCAACAAGTCATATGTTCAATAATTCTGCTCATCGTTCCCTATGGATCGACAGAACCTGCACCATTGTTGCTTCAATTCTCCCCTATTTATCCGAGGACACTGGACCGTATCATGTAGTCCTGTTACCCAGAAATATTCGCACCAGAGGTTTGTGCTGACTCTTTTTCCCTTTTCTGTTCATAAGCTCTGTATTTCCATGTGCATGGCTCCGAGCTACTCCTAAATTAGGTGCACTCCCTCCCTTGTGTCATCCTTAGGCGCAACTTCAAGTTTCATGGCAGCTTCCAAGGCTTTTTCCTGCGATTCGAAGGTCTGGTGGCCCATGGGTATGCGTAAGTGAGGTAGCAGCATAGCGATGAACCATTCCATGTGTTGTTTGTCATCATATTTGAACTCACCTTCTCTGATTTCTTTCTTTAACCATTGATCGGCCTCCCATACCGACTCAGATATTCCTTGTTTGAAGTCTTTTACTTCCGCTACCAGCTGGGAATAGGATTTCGGCTTTCGAAATTGTTGTTTTAGGGCATCCTTAATATTATGAAGCATTGTGCCCCTGTTTTGAGATATATACCGCATATACTAGTCTAGCGCCCTTTCTTCTAAATCCATGGATAGTTGTGCTCTCTTCAGAGTATCACTTACCACCCCTTGTGTCATCCATACCGAATCAGCCACAAACAAGAATTGTTCCATGTCCTCATCAGTTGTTCCCTTAAAGGTATGTAACTTTAAGTGTGCCGCCATGGGCTCCTCTGGTTTATCTTCTTGGGGCCCTAACATCAGGGCAGCTAATGGACCTTGTGTAGGTTTCGGCGGACTATGAGCAGAGCGATCCTCCTCTTGGTTGTTTCGATAGTTCTTGCCGCTTCGCGTTGCACTTCCACCTCAAATATCACTCATTCAACCCTACATTAGATCTCTACTACCATTACCCGATCCTGCTTCTCAGACTCCTTCAGGTCCCGGTAACGGAACCATTTGTTGGCTGAGGGGTCCTAACCCAGGTTCGGTGTGCAAGGTTTGCCAACAAACCCCTATACTACTGGCCCTTTCAGTAGTGACCTGCTTTCGCAGCTCACAGTCTCACCCGAAGTAGTATGGGTGGGTGCTGGAACCAGGTTTCCGCACCCTGAGAAAGAATGGGTAAGGCAAGCAGGGCTACGTCCTATTTCTGTAATTCTCAAATTACCTTGTCCTACGTAGGGTTAATTATGTTCCTATTCGCATCCATGTGCACTAGATCTACAATTATAGGCTTATTATATCATCAACTCATTAGTACATAAACAGAACATAACAGATCTAGATCCAAGAGCTCATTACACAGACCTTTCGCAGCTTAAAGACAAAAAATAAATAACACAGCAATTATCAGAAATTCACATACCAGAACTCACAGATTCAGGTCTCTAATAATCCTTCGCATGCATTCATTCATCAATATTTCCTTACAATTCCCTTCCCAACCTGCGCACACAGCAGCAGGGTCCGCACACAGCTAGACTAGGATCTCCGCACACACAGCCAGCAAGATTCCGTTCCCCAAAACCCAAACAGACCACTTAAGCAACAGATCGTATCAATATCTCATCAATTCCTATCCTCTTCGATACAAAATACATCTCTATTTATAACAATCTAGCTCCAACTTTCCTATGGTCCGCAACCCATGGTTTTCAAACCCCTAATTTACCCTTTGACCCATTACAATGCGTTCGGGACTTTTACCCACCCCAAAACCCCTGCGCTATACTAAATATAATCAAAAGTAATCAAAATGGACCAGTTTCGCAGCTTGTTAGGAGACCCCGTTCCAACAGGGTCAAAGTCCCTATTTTGATGTAGGATTATTTAAGGGTAGAACTGTGGGCCTCAAACCATGGTTTGATACCATAGTATCTGTGCGCTAGAATAATATAAATAGATAGATTGAGTCTAAGTAGTTAAGTTCAAGTTAGATTATTTCTATGATCTAAGGTGTTAAGCAGGTAAATTCTCTCTGCGGACAGAGACGATCCCTCTAGCCCTAGAGTGGGTCTAGAAACAAAGAGACATGCTATAGTGTTGATTCCTAATTACTGAATGAAAATAGGACATGGTAGATCGACGTACCTGGAATCCAACGTTGTAGTCGTGGCTGTAATGTTGGTGGCCTCTTGCTCCTGCTGTTACACCATTTTTTGGTCATCTAACCTATTATAATTAGATGAACCCAAGTACACCATGTAAGACCAATTTTACCCTAAGTAAAATTGCTTTCACTATGTAAAATGACTTAATAAAACACATTTATTAGGTTGTTTATGGTCTAAATAGAAAACCCCAAAAGGAAATATTAAACAAATCTATATTTGTTTGATTTTCCTCATGGAATAATTAATTAAACAATAATTTAATTATTATTCCTGGTTATATTTAACCCAAAACAAGGAAATTCATTAGATAAATCCTTATTTATCTTATTATTTTCTAGGAATAATTATTTAAATCTTATTTAAATAATATTCCTTGTTAAATATGACTAAATCATTTATAAATAATTAAATAAACCATTATTTATTTAATTATCATTCAACCAATTTATTAAAATAATAAATAAATCATTTATTTATTTATTTATTTATTATTTACAAATAAAGGGATTTGACCCAAGTCAAATACCTTTTCCCTCCAACGAATATAATAAAATATTCCTAAAAGGTGGTTCTAGAATTTGGTTAATAATATTTTATTCATGCACCAAGTCCTAGACTACTCTAATATTTTGTTATAAATAGAAGGGTTTTCCCATTCATTTGTCACCTTTCATTACATATTAGATCACTCTGGATCTATACTCTTGGTCTGACTTTGAGCCATTATCATTGTCACATTCTCCATTGTTTGCTTTGTGAGCTCCCTTTGAGTTTTATGTTTGTCTGGGTTTTCTACACCAAGGAGAGAGAGGAATTTTAGATCTGAAATGCTGAGGACTTTCAAGAACCCATCCCATTGAGGAGAATTGGAAACACCTTTCTTGTTTTCCTCTCAGGTGCCTTTTAATATAAAAATTCTTTCAAAAATATTGTTCTTGTCTTATCTATTGGATGCATGGAGCAACATTTCATTTTTACTGTTTAATGTCTTTTTATGCATAGATCTGGATTTGTGCAGCTTTATTTGGATCAACTAACTGCATATTTGAAGATATTGGCAGCCATAATTGATGTTAGGGCTATTTCTTATGCGTAGCTAAAGTGGTCTTTTTTCCGACAAAATATTCATACTAACAATTGGTGACTCCACACGGGTTTTATTTTGCGACCGTTGTCGTTTTATAGATTCCTGCATATCCAGCGATTTCAGACCCTAGGGTTTCTCTTCAGCTTTTTTTTCCTATTTTTATGGTGTTTTTCACCTCTAAAACCCTCAAACATTAAAATTTCTAACTTCCATGTGTTTTTAGCCCTATTGCGCAGGTGACAGACATCAGCCGCAGTTGAGACGACAACTTTTTCTGAAATCTGCCGCCGAGAGACTCGGATTTGCAGGTCGCACTTATCGGCCCAAAACCTGCGACCTGGCCTAGAGGACGCACTTTTCTACCCCAAAACTGTGACCTAGACTGAAAAAAGGTCAGAACCTGCGACCTGAACTTTTTTCTGCACTTTTCCAGCAATTTTTCTGGGTTTGTCTGAAGCTTCTGTTAGGGTTTTCTAGCCTCTGTCTCCGCCCGTCTAGACCTGTTTCTAATCTGTTCTACTCAAATAAGTGGGAATCTCTCCCCTTAGGGCTTTAGTACCCTCCAATTTTTGTGGAAGAGTTTTAGTTGTTTCAGACGTCTGAATTTTCAGAGCTTCATCCTTCTTCTTTTCAAATCTGATACCTCATTCTCAGATCCCTTTTAGATCAGCTCTTCTCCCTTTCAAATCACCTCATATAGTTTGTTTGGGTTTGCCTCTAGGGTCACCTCCTTGTCCCTTCTACCTTTAGCTGATTTCCTCCTTTGTTGCAGCAACCTTTCCTCTGCCTCTTTTTTGTTTTCTGCACCTCTTTTCAGCAGTTTTCTCCTTTAGATCCCTGTCCCTCCCGACCTTAGATCTATTGGCCCCTTTTTCCTGTGTTTTGACTATATTTTTTCCCTCTTTTAGACTAGTTTTGAGAGACTCACCTTCTTGGGTTAGATCAATGCATTGTTAGCTGTTAATTTTTTGTTATTTCAGCCTTATTTACTATTCTCTATAAATTTATTTTTAGTTACGCAACACACTTTTTATTTTACTCTCAAAACGTCTGGGTTTAAAAATTAAAATTAACACACACCACACACTGACCCTAAGTGAAGAAGAGCATGGTTAACACCGCCAGGCAAATACTTTAAAATCAATTGACACTGCACCTCTCTGCCCTTGTTTCGACATCGTCATCATTTGATTCTGCACCTCCCTGCCTTTGTTGGTCCTTCTTCTTCCCTTTGTGCCGTCGTCATTGTGCTTCCAAGGCATTTATCCCGGAGACTTCTTCGCCTTCACCCTCAGTTTCTGGTTGGTCGATTTACTCCCTCCCGCCGTCGTCGAGTTAGTCCTCCCCCGAGTCCGCACTTCGACTCTTCTTCTGATTCTTTGGGTTCTCCCCATACTTCTAGTTCTCCCCCTGTTACCTTCACAATGTCTAGTTCAGGGCCTAACGCTAGCGGCAACCCCGGTCCTACTGCTAGGTCTGTTACTAGCAGAACCACCACGGGAACTACCTCAACTGTCCCTTTTCTCCCTTATATGGCTGGTCTCAGTCTCCTCGATTTCAATCAGTTGATCAATGATCCTATCCGCCACGATGTTAATTGGCCTGCTATGCCAACCAAGCTCCCCTCCAACACTCCCAAGTTCGAAGGCCTTGCTAGTGAAGATCCCTCCAACCATATCCGATCTTTCCACATGTGGTGTTCCTCCAATTCCATTACTGATGATTCCATCTGTCTTAGATTGTTCCAACGCACGCTTACCAGTGAAATTCTAAATGGTATGTTGATCATACCGCCTCTTCCCATACCACATTTGCGACCATTGCCCAATCCTTCTTATCTTATTTCTAGCTCCCTCTCCGATATGACACTGGTACATAACTCTTGACTTCTTTCCGTCAATCCTCTTCGACCCACCTTTCTGCTCATGTCCAGGAATGGTGGAGAAGAAGGAGCTTATGTCGAGCTCCCACCTTTGAAGATCGGGTCTATATAGACTGGTTCCTTCGCTCTCTCTTACCTGCCATCGACAAATATGTCACATCCCAGTTCCCTCAAACTGAAGAAGCTTCCCTCCAAATAGCCTTGAAATATGACCTCATCTATGCTCAATCTGGTTATGTTTATATTGTCCTTCCTGACCTCCCCAAACCCGGTAGTGCTAACACCCTGGGGGAATCTCACTCTACTGACGGTATCGTTGGAGCTCTTTCACATACTTACTCTCAACCTCCTATGGGCTATGGTTTCCCTCCGGGAGGGGCCAGCACCTCCAACACTTTTCCCCCTCCAGGTAGCATGTATCCAGGATATGACATGCCTCCTCCTTTTTCCCACCCTCCTGCTTACCTCAATGTTGCCCATCCTAACCATTATCCTTACCCACAGCCTGGTGTCCCAGCTCCTTTAGCATTTGGACCTCCACCTCCCTTTCCTTCTCATCCCCCGCAACAGCAACTACTTACCCCTCCAGGGCAATTATTTGTATAGCAGGGTGCAACTAATCCTACTTCTTCTCAAAGAAAGAGGAAAGGAAATCAAAATCAATATGCCCCTGGTAATCGTGGATCCAATCCTCCAAGTATTGATTCTAACACTGCTAACCAGCCACAAGGCTCTCAGCCCAAGCTGGACAGGCCTCTTTGCACCAATAATCCTTTTTCGTGTTGCGGTGTTTACGGTCATTACACTCACGATTTTCCCCTATTACCATAGATGCGGCAGATGTGGAAGTCTCAGGCTACATTGCATGGACATCATACCTCCCCTACTGTTCCCCCCAATGCGGCTACTTCTCAACCAGCCGTGTTTACCAATCCTTTCCCTCAGCAAGGATTCATGGCTACTCAACCACATCATGCCCCGGTAACCACTCAACCTTCCCCTTCTAGTTCCTCCGATTACCAGATTCTCATGATGACTTCTGACCAACCTCTCACCGTCGACCTTAACCTTCAAACTCAGTCTCATCAGTACCCCACACCTCCCACTCCGTCTGTCCCTGAGTCACCTTTTTCAGGTCCTACAAAGCCTCTTTCAACACCCAATGGTCCTTTGCAGATCCCTCAACCCAAATTTGAGGTCCGTATCAAGGTTCCTAAGGGCCCATTACACCGAAATGCTGCTTTCGGTCGAGCTGCTCATTCATATAGCGTAGTATATGATTTGGAGTAGTCTAATGTTTCCATTTCAACACTGGAACTCCTCCAGTCTAGTCCTCCTCAAAGGAAGGCTCTACTATCTGCCATGGGCGCTGTAGATCCTACTGATGACCAATTGATTGTTTTCGACGCCCGTCAGTCAGATCATCCTCCCCTTCCTGCTTTCGTCACTTTCCAAATCCCAATCAAAATCCGAAACGCTAATGTGTCTCGATGTATTATTGATGAGGGGGCATCTACATGTGTGATGTCTACTTCGGTTTGGAAACAACTCAGATCTTTTGAGCTGGCCCCTTCCACAATCACCCTTCATGCATGGGATGGCCACGCCTCCCATCCCATTGGCCTATTCCGTAATTGTCCTATCACCCTTGCGGGCAAGACTGTTTGCGTTGACATTGAAGTCATCGACGCCCCTCTTGACTATAACATTATTTTGGGGTGTAGATACACCTATGCCATGTCTGCTGTCCCATCCGCGGTCCACCGCAAGATGTTTTTCCCTCACAATGGAAAGATAGTCACCATCGACCAGTTGACATATCATGAGCCAAAATCTCAGACCTCCCCTGAGTCAACCATCTCTTCTGTAGCCAATAAGCAAGCCATCTATTCTTTGACCAGTGTTTCCCCTGGCGTCTACAAAGACTCCTCCTTTCTTGGAAACTTCCTTGGTCTTCCTCCTCCTCCTGTCTCTGATCCCAGCTTAGCGAATGTTTTCATGATGCAATCGTCTCAGGCTAACCTTAAATGGCCTGCTTCGGCTATTCAGCAACCTCAACCTCACCCGCCGCAACCCTCTCCTAGCCCTTCGCCTCAGCTGGCCGAACTTCTTCCATCTGGACCATCCTATCCAGACTACTACCTCCCATAGTTGTCATTTTTTGTCTACCCTACACTCACGCTGCCATCATTGTTCTTCCTCCTCCCATTTCTTGTCTTGTGACACTATTTTGCAGGACCTCCCGTCCACACATTATATTGGCTATGCCGATGGGGCAAGTCGCTATTCCCGGAATCTAGCCTCGGCAGCTTGGGCCATATTTACCCCCTTGCATACCCTCATTCTCTCTAATGGGGTCTGCATTGGTAATGCCACCAATAATCAGGTCGAATATGATGCAGTACGTGGCCTCTTAGTCGATTCCCTCTCCCATCGCATCCTCCATCTGTACGTTCATTTAGATTCCCTGCTTCTTGTCTTACAACTCAATGGTGTCTATCGTGTGCATAATCCTATCTTGTTTAGACAATATTTACGAGTGAAACTTTTGATATGGGAATTTCAATTCATTACTTTCAATCATGTACCTAGAGGACAAAATCACTATGTAGATAGCATTTCAAACCATGTTCTAGACTGGAATTTATAACACACAAGACAATAACATTCAAAATCATCAAAAAATACATATTCATAATATATATCATATAACATGTTTTTAGATTCCATCTACTCTGATACATCTGACATGCCCATAGCATGTTACAAGAAACAAAACTCAAAACTGGGGGGCACCACTTTCCCCTACATACCCACTAGGGGGCACCACCTGCCCTACATATAATCACTCTCTGGAGGATCCCGAACCAACGGCTCTGCTCCCGCAGCTCGTAGATCACGCACAGTCTGACCGGCCATCACCATGCGCTGCATGACACCTCGCCATTCCGAGGGTAACCCAATACATATCTCTATGTACTGGTCGTCTAAGTCTTTCCAACCCCGCTCCGAAACACCGGTCAGCAACCCCTCACATCTACGATGGATGTCCTCTAGGAGAGCGGTCATATCCTCATTCTGTGTCATTCTTGATCCACTAGCACCTGTAGTTCCTGCTATTGTGGGTCATCCCATATATCCATCCGATTTTACCGGAGCAATATCTGCATACCAAAATTCTAAGGATCAGTACCATATATACTATTCACAAACTTTAACATGCACATAAAATATTAGTTACTTTTCACTTACCATTAGGCCCCCATGCTCGACCAGGCGGAAGTGTCAGGTCCGGAGCTCCACAATAACTCATCCCACTATAGGGATATTCATCTATGTATAATGGCATCTGATCCCAATGGGAAAAGAACTCTAGTCAGAACACCCGCCCGACCGCCCCTCCCCCTCCTCTACACAGTAAGCACCCGCAACGGCGCATCCTGGGTTCCCTTAGACCCCCATCTGGTAGTTGTACACGAGGTCGCAAGGTTGGGATCTTCTCAAAAAAAAAGGAGCATAATACAATCCCATATGAGCAATCATGGTTCACTTGCCGCTTGCAAAGTGACAATTGTCGTTTCAATGACACCAACATCATTTGGGCCCACCCATAGTGGGTCCTGCTCAACACTGATTCCACAATCATCATCTACCCTCTAGTGATGTGATGGAGCACTTGGCTGCTTAGGATCCGCAACACTGCTGCCGCCACTGCACGGGTCTCTAACCTCTCTAGATCCCCAATCGGTATCCAAGTCCCTTTGACTTGGAGGCCTGGTCGACAATGTCACTCTACAAACTCCATAATGTTATGCCCCCGCGGTAACACTGGTTGTGTATTTCCCACTATCCCTAATGGTGGGAGAACAGTCAAGAAATACAAATCCTGGACTGTCAACTCGATCCTGTGCCCCTGCACTATAAAGGCCTCATGATCTGGATCCCAATAGCTAACAATATGGGCCAACAAGGGCTCCCTATCTCTCATCAGAGGGTTCTCCACAAATTTCAGAACCCCAAACCTAGCCAGTGCACGACGGACACCCTGATCCGCTTGGATTTTCGACCGTAATGTACCCAGGTCTCTCTCTCCACTTGATCTGTATATCCGCCATATCTGCACAAAAACATTATCTTTGTCAGTATATAGATAGGAAAAACTCCATTCAATTACACAAAACCCGACTCTTAGCCCACAACAGCACTGAAATCACCTACATCTAACAGGTCACACTTTTTGGCCAAATCCTAGGACAGGTCGCATTTTTCAGGCCAAAACCTACTTCCCAGGTCGCATTTTTTGCCCCAAATAGTGCGACCTAGCCTTGAAGATGAGGGAGGGTCTATTCCTAAGATTTGGGACCCTAATATGAACTTTCAATCCATCAAAAAGAAAGAGTAGGATTAGGCCTCTTACCTGTATCTGACGGATCTCGATTCCAATGGTCGATTTGTCTGCTACGATTGCCACAAGATTTAGGGCCTTCTCTTCTCTCCACATTCACCACAGATACACAAGAAAATGAATGCATTTGGAGGGAAAATGCCTTATTAGAAGAGAAACCCTTGATTTTTCTTTCGCCCGCTGCGACCAAACCGTAGCCCCGTTTGATACACCGTCTGCACCGTTGGAAAGCTCTCACCAAGCACTCAAATGGGTATCTGTTAGTTTTTCCTAATTTGATACCTCACGAGTACACATTTTCTCCACGAAGGGTCCATTCACCTCTCCTTCAAATCGGATTTCCTCATTTACAACACTTGTATTTGGGGCACCACTTTGCCTCTATACTTGTCCTTGTTCATGTTGATTTTCGTCATGAGCTACCCTCTTGTACTCATGTTTTTATGGTCCCCCATTGGACCTTTACTTTGTGGCAGAACCATCAAGTCACCCTTGTTTAGAGCATCCGAGTTGAGTCATCATTGCATTCATGGAGTCTATCCCGAGTCCCTTTGTACCCCACTATAGTCCTCCATCCTTCATTGCTTGGTCCCTCTCTCATGTCGCACATGATTGCATTCAATCCCACTGTCCCCTATCCCTCCTGATATTGTTTCCGTCGCTGCCAAGTCATCCATGCCCTTTATGCTCTAACAAGGGAAGTCGTCCATCCATTACTAAGTATCCCCCATTTCATCATCATCATTAGTGTTAGTCTGTTAGTCGCTCTACTATTTTCTCTCGTGCCTTAGTTGAGGATCCCTTATTCCCTCATTTACGACGGACCTCCTTCTGTCAACATCATCTCACTCACTCTAGAAGACAGGTCTAGAGGGCTGTGTACCTTGATTCCAGCTTCTCCATTTGTTCGGTGCCTTGGATCAGGCAAAGGGATTTCTCATTACCCTTTGACTTGATTGTTTCTCCACTCCAGCTCCTTTTAGCATGATTGAGATCTGTATACTTGATGGTCCAGTGATGCAGTAGCATCTATTGGTGATTCCTGGGTGTGTGTGAGATGTCTCAACCCTCATGAGGGGGTGGCCCTGCAGGTAGCCCCCCACATGCCCGGATGACCTCTTCATTTCAACCTTTGATGCAGCTCCATATATTTGATGATGCTGGCCTTAGCCGCTTACAGCACCTCTTTGATTTGCATGTATCAGTCAGATTTTGCGAGCCCTTCCCCATTTATAGGGGGCATTTGGGTTGTATTTGTATCTCATGTACTCAGATATTATTGTATAAGTCCTGGTTGTTATTCCAGGCATAGAATGTATGTGGGATTCCTCATTATATCTTTTATCTGGCTCATGTTTATGCCAGCATGTACTTTATAGTTCGGTCCCTTGTTTACTGGATGCACTATTCTTTTGTACTTTATCTCGGCGGCATAGGTATGCCTCCCCCACTGCCTCTAGCACAGGTACCCTCTCATAAAATGAGACTTGTTGCACCTGTAAGTATCATCTCCTTAGGGTCTAGTTCTTTAGCACTTTAGACTACCTTACGTTTCTCTCTCTGACTTCTCTTTTGATGTCTAGTGATCGAGTTCTTACAACGTACTTCGGTCATACGATTTGCTCCTAACACTCACATGCTGGGGGGCAATCTGTTAAACCATTTTTTGGTCATCTAACCTATTATCATTAGATGAAACCAAGTACACCATGTAAGACCAATTTTACCCTAAGTAAAATTGCTTTCACTATGTAAAATGACTTAATAAAACACATTTATTAGGTTGTTTATGGTCTAAACAGAAAACCTCAAAAGGAAATATTAAACAAATCTATATTTGTTTGATTTTCCTCATGGAATAATTAATTAAACAATAATTTAATTATTCTTCCTGGTTATATTTAACCCAAAACAATGAAATTAATTAGATAAATCCTTATTTATCTTATTATTTTCTAGGAATAATTATTTAAATCTTATTTAAATAATATTCCTTGTTAAATATGACTAAATCATTTATAAATAATTAAATAATCCATTATTTATTTAATTATCATTCAACCACTTCCTTAAAATAATAAATAAATCATTTATTTATTTATTATTTACAAATAAAGGGATTTGACCCAAGTCAAATACCTTTTCCCTCCAACGAATATAATAAAATATTCCTAAAAGGTGGTTCTAGAATTTGGTTAATAATATTTTATTCATGCACCAAGTCCTAGACTACCCTAATATTTTTTTATAAATAGAAGGGTTTTCCTATTCATTTGTCACCTTTCATTGCATATTATATCACTCTGGATCTATACTCTTGGTCTGACTTTGAGCCATTATCATTGTCACATTCTCCATTGTTTGCTTTGTGAGCTCCCTTTTAGTTCTATGTTTGTCTGGGTTTTCTACACCAACGAGAGAGAGGAATTTTAGATCTGAAATGCTGAGGACTTTCAAGAACCCATCCCATTGAGGAGAATTGGAAACACCTTTCTTGTTTTCCTCTTAGGTACCCTTTAATATAAAAATTCTTTCAAAAATATTGTTCTTGTCTTATCTATTGGATGCAGGAGCAACATTTCATTTTTACTGCTTAATGTCTTTTTATGCATAGATTTGAATTTGTGCAACTTTATTTGGATCAACTAACTGCAGATTTGAAGATATTGGTAGCCATAATTGATGTTAGGGCTATTTTTTATGCGTAGCTAAAGTGGTATTTTTTCCGACAAAATATTCATACTAACACCTACCTTGGCAAGTCACAATTCTTTTGCATTCATGCTCGGATACCTACACATAGAACAACAAACAAGAATAGCATACGACATAATAACTTCATTCATAACTACTAGCCAGTCAAAGAGGGCTAAGCATATTGCATTAAACATATAACACAAAATTGGAATTAAACAATAGTCACGTATATGTATTGATAGAAGGAAGAATTACAACCAATGCTTTGATGTTGCAGTCTCCTCTAGTGGGTTTCAGCCAAAGCGCATCTCAGATGCTCATCATGGGATTCGGACAGGATGAGGACATGGACTCAAGCTCTCTCAACGTAGTTCCTTCTTGTTCTATCTCTTCAATAGTTCAGCTATAGTATACTATAGTATACTCAATTCTCCATGTTCAGCTATAGTATATTCAATTCTCCATGTTCAGCTAGCTTATGCAAAGAGAGATAGCTTCTTTTTATAGAGGAAAAGGAGGAGGTTAGGATCCCTAAAAGGTGGGAGGGAGGCCTATCCTTTAGGAGGTTCCCAAAAGAGGTTGAAACCATAAACTAAAGGAGGGAGTCCGTGGTTATTTAGTCCAACCACTCCCAATGACTCATCCTCGAAGTTGTTGGAGTGGAATCTCCACCTCTATTTTTAAAAAAAATTCCATAAATAGCTCAACGCGGGTGGCTAGCTGAGACAAAGCACCAACTGGCACTTGGCCTAGTGTTAATCTTCCTCTTCAATGCGGGTGCATAATTTACTACTCGCGCCAAGGCAAAAACAAGGGTTTTGGAATCTCTGCTCAGGGAATTGTCAACAGAAGGAATATCACTCTAATGTAAAGGGATACAATGATGGTCTTTGCAAGGCATGACACTGCTTATTGATCACAGAAATGACCCTCTAATGGGTGAGATGGGGATTGGAGTGACAGTGAAAAAATGTTGTGTAACATAAGGTTTATGCATCTGCAATGCTTTTGAAAGGGTTGTCTGGGTTGGGTATAAAGGCTCCTATTGGTTGTGTGCACGAAGACCTAGTCCTGGCTATGTGAGGACTCCACTAGTTGTGTGCATGAAAGGGTTATGTGTAAGGGTAAAGTCTGATGTATTGAATTGACCTGAAGCTAATATAAAGGATAGATTTTGGCAAAATAATTTTGTATTGATTTGAGTTAGCTATTTATTATTTATGTCTTTGGATATCATTCCTTTTGAATTGATTAGTTGTATCAGTGCAATTACCTCTCTTATTTATGCATGAAGTTACATCGATGAATGAATCTGCTTAAGTGATTATGCATTGTTTAGATCTGGATCTGACTCTGTTACGTTATATCTGCGTTAAAGTGATCTATGATTATGTGAGTAATTTTCTAAGTATTACACATAACTATTTATGATCGATATAAATCTGCAATCCATCTGCTTAGGGCCACTTCGTTATTTTCTTCTTGAGGGTACGAAAACCTAGTTATGGCACCCCCCCATACTGCTTTAGGTGATACTTTGATTTGCGCAAGCAGGTCATTGCCGAAAGGGCTAGTAGTTGAAGGATTTGTTGGTTGTGCGATAAAATCAGAACTTGGGTCAAGACCCCTCAAGCCAACAGCAAGGCATCTCAAGCAACTCCCACTCCTCCTAAACCTCCAAATCCTTCTCCCTTGCGTGCTTTGTGTGATGTTTTTGGGCATGCCACCAATAAATTTCCTAAGCTACCTCATATTTAGAAATTGGTATCTGATACCCTTCTCTACTCTAACATCCCTAAGGTCCATGTTACCTTACATGAGTCAACAAAGAAGAACAAAACCTTATGCATGAATCACCCTTGTGCTTTGTGTGATAACTATGGAAATTATTCCCATCATTGTCCCCGTCTTAAATATTTTCATGATACACTTCAACTGCTTCATGATTTATATGCTGCTAGTAGTGATTCCACTTCCCCTCCACCTACAGCGCCTAGCCCCAATGCATCACCAAGATATGAGGTCTCCCAACCTACCATCATGATCCCCCCTCCTGATTTCAAGATGACAGATAGCTCAATCCCTATTATCTACCTCTCTCCATCCATGGGATCAATATATTTAGACTCTTTAATAGTTTCCTATTATGCTTGTTTCGAACCTAATTCGAAAGACATTTCGGTTGCAACATTGATTAACCTTACATACAAGTATCAGCAGTCTTCCCTTGAAGATTCTTTATATGTGAAACATGTCTCCCATGATGATGATTGGTTCTGTTATCACCAAATTGATCTTGATAGGCTGCTCATCAATCAACTCAATGTAATTCCTTCAAACCACTTCTGACTAAAGATTAGCCTCTTCCGTTTGAGAAGGCTCTCTCAAAGGGGATTTATGATTTTCAATAAAAATACTACTAGATGGCTAACTCTATGAAATGTGACTTGGTTTTTGTTTGATTGTAGGTTGAAAAATGAATGCTTGCTACCATTGGGCTATGGATTCAACATCAGTGTATTTAGTGATAGTAATTCTTCACATGGAAGCTGAGGCAAATAGAGGTTTTTAATAAGGAAAATTCATACACACAACATAAGGAAAACACAGCAATTTCACCCCTAAAGGAAGTCAGAGCATGACAACATGAATTCTAATTAATTAGAGATAAAATTCATTGCAAGTGATTATACATAAAGATATAGAGAAACAAAACATTAAACACCTCATAAGAATCTCAGGTCTAGAATTAGAATGTCACAGTATATTACTGATAACTGAAAAAACATACAATTAGAAATTTGGTGCAATATTCTCCAACCCTTTGCTCTTTGATCATCAGTATATAAATAGACATTATTTAAAATGTGAATGATCTTCCCATCTGGCTAGATCTTCGAACTCTGACTCTGACACCTATCATAACTAAAACTACTTACTTGGAACAAAAAAAGGACAGTTATCCTTTAAGAATTCATACTCCTAATAGGACTCTACCTCCTATTTATTACATTCAGTTTTTCTAATATTAAAATAGTTATACAATAGAGATCACATGTTCGAGAGACAATTCACCATCACTTAACATATTTAAAATACCCCTAGATCTAGGGAACACAATCCTTCTTTTCAATAGTGGACAACCTTCACTTTAATCATTAATCTTCCTGTTGAGCTAGATGTGTGACGCTCATTTTGAGTAATGAGTCTCTGCTGAGATGGCCTATTGTCAGGCTGGATGTCTCCAGAAGGCCGGTGTGCTGTTGGAACCCTTGAAAATCTTCAAAAAACTCCTCACTATGAAACAGGGCAGTTTAGGCAGTTCCGTAGCGATTTTTCGTAGCGTATGAAATCTTGCCTTTTCACTTATCTCCTTACCACGTTTGTTGGTCAAAAACCTTTACTATGCCAAAAAATATTTAAAACAACCAATTTCCCTCCTTAATCCTTGAAAAATTTGAATTCCAAAGAAAAATTGCATCTTCAGAATTTTCGTAGCGTTTTTCTGGCTTCAAGCCTGAAGCACGCTATGAAACTGTCTAAAAAAACAGAATTTGTTGTAATTTTAACTATCTTGAAAAAATGATCTCTAGAGGACAAATTTAGGTTCTCTACAAGTTATGAACCTCATCAAACTTGTTTTAGCTTAATTTTTCACTCTTTAGGAGTTTCTTCTTTATTACAATTAATTGGCTTATGGGTTCTTCAACCACTCTCATCTTCAACCCTTTCTTCTCTAGCTCAACTTGGATCAAGTCCAATTGCTCCTAAAGGTCTTCCACTTGATATTTTAATGCTCTATTTCTAGATTGTAAGTCTAATTTCATCTTCCTAATATGTTTTACCTCCCTTCTTAATGGCTGAGTCCATTTCAGCAATATTTCTGCATTGTCCAAATATTTTGAAACACTTGAGACTTGCTCATTCCATATTTTCCTCATATGTTCAAATTGAACCTTCTAAAATTTGTTCTTCTTTGCCTCTAGATTCAAATATAATATCTCTTTACTTGCTTCCTTTAGTTGATCTTTGAGGGATTCTATTTCTGATTTTTCAATTATTTTCTCTTTTCCCTTTCTCTGCCTGATAACCACTTCTTCTTCTGCTGATGGAGAAAAAACTATGATGCTTATTGGTTGAGTAGCTCCATTGATTTTCTCTGTCTTTTTTCTTTCCATGGCCTTCTTTGCATGTATGGTCATTGGCTTCCTTGGCTGAAATATAAAACCAGCATCATCACCTGCAAAATATAATTTCTTAGCAGTCTTACCTTTCTTCAATTTTCTTCCACCACCTTCAATGTCTTCAGCTTGCACTATTGGTGACTCTTCAATGTCAATTGCATGAAGGATATCCTCCAAATTTCCTTTAGATAATGTTTGGATTCTAGTGATCCTCTTGTTGCCTTGTTTTCTAACTTTATGTTTTTGTTTTGCAGGTGTTGCTTGAGGGGTGTCAGTCTCTTGCAGAGGTTCTGCTTCTGTGTCCACTAGGTTTGCAGGGGATGATATTTTTTCTTCTTCAGCTTTTTCTACCATAGCTATTAATGTAGTAGTTCTCGGTTTTGAGTTTTTCTTTGGAGTGACCACATCAATTTCATAACCACTCATAAACAAGAAATAAATCAAATCTTTGTCTAACCTTCTCAATTCTTCCAACAGTAAAAGATTTATTAGACCATGATGAAAAATAGATGTCTCATTTCCTTCTTTCTTGATTTGAACCTTATCTAACATTTTCTCTAAACTTTTATATTCTAAGTCAAGTGATCTCTTACCTACAAAGAGCATAAGAATTCTGAGATGGTATGAGTAGACCATGTGAAATCTTCCTTCACAAGTGAAATATTTTTGAATTACCATCAACAGTTTTGCATAATTCTCCTTCATAAAACTCCTAGGGATCGCATTTTTCAAATAAACTTCATTGTGTTCTTGTTAGAGGAACTCTTTACAATCCTGCATTGTGAATTTGGTACCTTTAAACCACTCTTCACCACCTCTAGGGATCCCTGTAGCTAATGATATTATCTCTGGTGTCACTGTAAGATTCAAAATTCCAACCTTTGATGTTGTTCCTGTGAAGTTGGTGGAAAAATCCTTCGAAACTTGTACATGAAAACCCTGCAACCTCTGGAAGAATTGCAAGTAGCCAGGCCTCCTGAAAACCTCCATAGTAGTAGGGTCTTCATTGAGTAATTTCAAATCCATGGGTTCATACCTGTGACAATGGCCACCCTTTTTCATTTTCTTTCTTGCAGCCATGGATGTTTTATAGTCTTCACTGCCTCGCTTACTGAAGACACTTGCAAAATTTGAATTTGACAGCAACCTATTTGGCTCGATGAAGCAGCTCTCCAAGGATTGACTCACATGCAAGGATAAACCATAATATGACAAAAGGCTATATGGGGTGAGGTTTAAAAGTTTAACTGGAAGCTTGGGTTTCAATCATAGTGTTAGAATCCTATACCAATAGGTGTCATATATCATGATTGACTTGATGGGATATGTAATATTTTCATACCTTTCCTTGTTGCAAAGGTTTTCCATATTGTTAAAAAAAAAAAAAAACATTCAAAAAAATTTAAAGAGGGTATACCCTAAAAGAAAAATCAAAGGGTGAAAAGAATAAAAATGGCCAAAAAAGTAAAAGAAAATGAACCCCACCAAAAGAAAGGCCAAGGAAAGTGTGCAAGTCTAAATGCCACTACTTTTTTCTCTTATGTAAATAAAAAAATTGTGTGCAACCTGTATCTTATGCCACAATTGATGAACAGTCAAACAGTTCAAGCTTGGCTAGTTCATTTTTCATTTTTATGTTTTAGAGACAGAGAATAAAATCTGACCAAACTGTTTAATCTTGGCAGATAAGTAGATAGGTAGAGTAAATAAAAGGAGCTCAACAACTTAATCTGAGCCCTTGGATGTAATAAGGTTAGACTTAGATAGATTTCTACATGTAAAAGAAAAGAAAGTGTGATAAGGGTTTGCCAGTCTAAGTGCACCCTAATAAAAAAGAAAAAATGGTAGGTTAAAGTAGGTAGGGTAGGTATCTATTGTTGCAGAATTACATGTGATGGATAATGACTCTAAATGTGTTAATATTCACTTTCATCACAAGTGCAAGGCAGATATTACACTGGAAGAATTTCAAGCAAAACAAAGTCAAATAATTAACTTCCCTTCTCATTTTTCCCTAAAATTTCACTAATTTCCCCTAAGTACTAAGGCATTTGAAAATTAGAGGGGCTCAAGGCATTTCCTTGACTTTTGGAGGGACCGAACCCTCGACCCAATAATTTAAAAAGCCTAAGTACTTAAAACTATCCATAAGCCATTCATGTTACTTCCATAATTCTTTTCCTAAGTAAAATCCTATTTTTCTTAGGAAAATTACGCAATATTCCATAAAAAACCCTTTTTTCAAGCATAAGTTAAATACATAATTTTAATGTTTTTATACTTAGTGCTTTTCATTTATTTTCATATTTTCTTTTAACTTATTATTTAATTCCCTATATAAATCAACCCGCTCCCGTATTATTATAATTATATAAAATCCCCAAATATTATATATCCCGCCCCTTGGTTGAAATATAACCATAATACTATGTTAATTGGGATTAATTTAGTTAAATCTGCAACTAATTAAGAGCCCCAACTCCCCACTGCATTAAAAAAGTATTAATTAACCCTCACGGTTAATTAAGAACTTACCCCACAATCATACTCCTCCCGATATGATTAAATAATATTTAATTATGTTGGGCCCGCCCTTTTAAACACCCGTCATCTCGCCTCCCCGACAGCCGTTCGATCAACCCCTTCACATCCAATGGTTGTCGTCCATATCGCATCGCCCCCACGTCCGAACGATAACGCGCGATCGCGTAGCGATTTTCCAAACAGTGTCTCGCCATGCATCGTAAGATGTATGGAATCACTTGCTCACGGCTGAAAACTGTCTGTCCCCAAAAGCGGTGCGATGCATACCACTTACCGCCATCCGGATACTACAAACCCTTTCCCGCATATGTCATCTGCCCGAAAAATAAAACCCCGCCAACTTTGACTTTGTGAATAAAACAAAAAAACGCACATCATTTTCATTATCCCGTGCAGCGACCAGTGTTCCCATGCAAAGAACATCAAATCCAACTGTCAAATATTTCCAACCAACAACTTGCTAAAAAACTTGCAGTCGAACAGTCCAGAACCTGTCAACAGTTGCCTACACCTGTTTTCATCACTATTCACTTCTCGGAAACAGGTATTTATCCAATTTCGATCGAACCCTGCAAGTCTTGTTTTTGGATTTAATTCCACAATTCGGTCTTTATTTCACTCTATAAGTTCCCAGACTTGTAGTTTTTCCCATTTTTCCATAAAAAACCCGAATTCCTTTCTGAATCCACAAGAACCAGAAATGGAAACCCTTATGGCTTTGAATGTTGCGCCTCTAAATGCCCCCCATAAAGATTTAGACTATCTGCCCCTAGCAGATAGGGATTTCTAGATAAAAGACCTCATCCTTAGTGAAAATCCTCTCAGAATCTTTTGCCAATGCCGAGATAATTACCTCAACGGCTCTGATATTTTTGGACTGTGGGAATCCAATCTTCCTATTTATCTTTTACCCTCAATTCATGTTTTTCCTGAAATAATTTATCACTGCCATGCCAATTACGATCCCAATCAACGAGCAGTCATGTCCCCAAGTCAAACCGTTCTTTTCCGAATAACTGCTCAATCTATTAATGAAATGTTACAATTTCATCCCGGTCAAGCCCTGACTCCCCTTTCTATGGGAGATTTACTTGAAAAATCGACAAATTTATCCCAAGAAGAGTTGAATCGTCTCTGTCAGACTTTCATGCTTCAAGAACATCAACCTAAAGGCCCTCCTCCTTATGGATATACTTTTTTCACAGATATGGGCAGACTCATATTGAATATGATATCTTCTGTAATGGGTTTCAACACTGGTGAATACGTTGATAAGTTAACCCTAGGGTTGTTGTCAATTTTTACTCCTGGACAAACCCCTGCTGTCAAATATGACTTTGCCTCCTACATTGCTGATAAGATTCATGACCAGTTCATGAGATTAGAAAATGAAAAAGTTTTCAAATACTCCACCTTTATATACCATCTCATGCTCTATTATCAGTCGGAGAATTTCCCCTTCCCTGTCAAGAAACTTGACATCAAAGGAAATCCAAGGTCTGTAATTTTCTGGTCTGCAATCTTCCATAATTCCTTTGAGTCTCCTTATTCTTACAATGAATTAATTGACCTATTTTTTCATCTAGCAACCACCTTATTGATAGGAATTTCTCCTCCTAGGATCAATAGTGACATGAAGAAAATACTCCAACTCTCCAAGCAATACAGAATAGGTGATTGGTACTTATACCAGAATCACACATAAATTAGAATATATGGATGTAAGCTCTGTCCTTTCAAGCTACCAAAGTATGTTCCAATGAGGCTCTTTGCCTTAGAATACTTCAGACAAATGATAAATTCAGACATAGTCCATTTTTACAATGCAAAGAAAAAATCTCAGCTCAGAATCAAGAGTCAATTAGGCCCTTTTGTCTGTAATACTAGGGATGCAGGAAAAGAAGCAGAAAGAATTCTAGAAGACTATCTCAAATTGAAAAAACGTTTCTGGTGGGTACCTTATGACCCAAACAACTTTATATGTGATAGAAGAATGAAAAACAAATTGTCACCATACCTTCACCATAGGATTCCAGAGATTGAACAATTTGCAAATATGGATGAATGGATGGAAGGGACCCTAGTAGAACAAGATAGTGAACAGGTCAATGTTGAGAATGTTATGAAAGATCTTGAGAAAATACTTGACCTATATTCTTTTGGGCAGGTACAAAGGCCATAAATTGGTCCTTCCTCTGCTGGAACCTCTCAGCAAAATTTGCAGGGAACCAGTGCACTAGCCACAGTAACATCCAAAGGGAAGGAAATGGAGGCTACTACACAGGTCACAGAGAAATTCACAATGTCAGAGTAGCCTAAAACTTCCAAGGAACAGGCCCAAATACAGACTTCCCCCACTCAAATTAATGTGGCAGAAATTTCAATTCTGCAAACTCCTCTCAATGAAGAAAAAATTAAAAAGAGATATGCATAAACAGCTACCCCTGTCAGTGGACCTTCAAAACAGCCTGGTATCAAAAGAAAAATATTAAACCCTCTCTCAGAAGAATAATTTGTTCAAGAAACCATTGATAGTCAGAGGAGATAAGAGTTAGATAGTCAGTAAACATTCACAATCAGTGGGACATCCACTGACTCACAAAGAAAAGAGCTACAAAGACAGCAAAGTGCAGAGGTATCTTCCTTTAGACCACCAGTAAAGGATGCTTGGGATATTAAGAAAACATTTATAAATATAAAGGCCAGAAATGATCTATTAAGACTTCAAGTCTATAATCAATATTTAAAAATAGCTCCCAAAAATCAACAGAGATTGATGTTAGCCTATGACATCCAGCAGGGTAAAATGGTGATGAGTCATTTCAAGCCTAAAGTGCAGCAGCCTCAAACAGCTGCAGACTATGTCAGAACCAATTTTGAAGTCATGGAAAAAGATATTCATCCTTTGGATCAGATTTAACTGCACAAACAAACCGGAGAGATGATTTATTCAAATTTGACTGATAAATCAATGATGGCCCAAAGATTACAAAATTCCTTGGATAATATTGTTGCTCAACTGCACCTGGAAAAAGCTTCCTCCCAGGCCAAGGATAAAAAAATAAAAACTTTGGAAGAAATAATTATTGGATTGGGTCATAATCCCAAAGATGTTAAGGCTACAGAAGCCTTGATTAAAAATAAAGATGATGATATTGCAACCTTAATGAAACAGCTAAAGCTACCATCTTCAAGGCATCCACAGACTACTGAGGTAATAAAGCAAAAATCTGAAGAAGAATTGATGGATTTGCTCTTGAAACTTAATGAGAAACTAAATGATTCATCAGAACTATATTGAGAAATTGAATAAGTATGCAGACAACCAGGCCAGTTCATCAACAAGTTCATCAACAGCAAAAGCGTTGCCTACAGGCAAAATTATTCATGACAATCTGGAAAATTTGTTTTATCTTGAACATGAGGTAAAGCACTTATTTCCAATTCAGCCTACTTTTTTCAGACATACAGAAACTGATGAGACTCTGAGGAAGCTTCAAAGAACCAGAATACCAGAAGCACAATGGTGGGAAGAGATGTTAGACATTTTGTAAAAATATCCTTGGATGAATTTTGACTATTTACTACAGTAAGTAAGTAAATAATGGTAAAAAGGATAAACATAGATCAAACAGGTTAAAGTGTATCAGTACAGGTAAAGAGTATCAATAAAACAGAGCAGCCAGCACAGAGTTACCAAAGAAGACAGCAGCAAGCCAAATCATAGGGCCTGCCTCCAGCACATTCATAAAAATAGGAACAGCACAACATCGGTTACCTTTTCTCTTATCTACGAGACCATCTGTCTCTATTTTCTTGTAACATAAACTAATGACTCATCCTAAAATATATCTCTCTGTTAGGAGATATTTGTTATAATTTTTTGTATAAATACTCCCTCAATTAGAGTATTGAGGGGGGTGAATTCTTAGACTTTGCTGTAACATTGATTATTTTGGAATAAAGTGTTGTTGGACAAATTTCGCATGACTATCTGGATAAGGAATTGATGCAAAGGAATTTTCACAAGATTCTTGAGTCAGACAACGGATCAATAAGTCATCTATCTCTTATGTTTTAAATTTTTATACTTGTTTATTATACCATCTGTGTTTCATATCTGAATGATAAATGAAAAAGAATAATTCAGAAAGTGCTTAAGTGCAATCTGTTTTCAATCGTTATTATTCTTAATGTTTTCTTCTGAACTAGTATAAATAGTGAATTCTTAATTGCTCCTGTTTTCTAGTTTATTCATTTTGATTATTTGGTAAAGAATTCTTAATTTCTCTTTATTAATAATCATTCAAGTTCCCTCTTTCGAATATGTTGAAGGATTCTTAATTTCCCTTCACCCATTTTGAAGTCCATTCCATCCATTTTAGATCTTTAATTGTTCCCTATTTGATTACCTTGCCCTGTGAAACCATCTTTTGTTAAGAAACTAAATCCATTTAAGCCATATTTCTTTGTCTCCATTAGCCCAATGGCCTAAACTATTCAGTCTTACCCCTCTACTATAGAATTTCATCACCCAAACACAATCAAAATCCCTGGACTTTCATAACTAGCCTAATATCTTTCAAAACAAAGCTAAAACTTAAAGAGAGAGCCCTCTCTGGGTACAGATTGGCTAGATTCTGTACCTAAAATTTGGTTTGTGGTTACCTCGGATCCCTTTCCTCTTCCCAACAACTTCAAGGAAAATCTAAGTGATAACATAGTGGCGACTCCACTAGGGATCTGAATAATTTGTCTGTTACTATTGTTTGCTTTATAAACTACAAACTGAGCCTGAAGTTAACCAGGTAGCCTTTGAAATTTCTCTTGCTTTGCAATTGCATAAGTAAATAGATGTTGCTTCAGTCTATCTCCAGTCTAGTTTATGAACTGAACATTCGGTTTCAGATACTTGATCAGTTTCTCTAGTCAAATAAATCTTTAAGAAAATCTAAATCCAATATCTAAAACCTCTTAAAGAGATTTTCAAAGTTGTATTTTTCATTCCATTTAGACAAAAAACCAAAAAAAAAGAATCACCTAGAAACCTGGCTTCAGAAAGGACTCATTACACCAAGGCTAATCCTGATCCAAATCCACCGCCTGTGTTTGAAAATCTGAATCTGATCCCCAAAATTCTTAGGAGACAAGAGAGCCAAGAAAGTTCTGCTAGTTCTCGGCCTCTCTATAGATCAATACCATGTCCTGTGAAGTGGATTTACCTTGAGGACGAACCTTTTGACGAGCAATTTGAAACTTCTTTATTTGTAAATTTTTATGAATCTGAGTTGTCTCACTTGGTTCAAGACCCAATATTTATTGAAGATTTACAATTTGAATTTGTTACTTCACATCTTGAAAAACATTTGCAAAACTCTGTACAGTCTGAGCTTACCTCTGAAGGAACACAAAATCTTTCTGTAATCACTTCAACCTCTCCAAGTTCATCAACATTTCCTCAAACATCTCAACCTCAAACTACCCCTTCTACTACTCCATCCACCACTTCCAGACCAACCTCAACTGTTATTTAATCACTACCTCCTGCAATGGCAAATAGATATGCTCCCTTGGTTTTACCAGCCAATCCAGCAGCTATGCCCCAAGACTACCAAAGCAAAATCACTCCTTTCGATGGTTCTGGTACCTACACTGCACAACAGCATACTAAAAATATGACCGATTATTTTGAAATATATGAAGTAGATGCAGATGATGTAAGAATGAGAATATTTGTTCAAATTCTTACTGGAGAATTTAGAACCTAGTTTAGAGCCCTTCCTGCAAACAGTATCAATGACTCAGAAGCTCTTTATAGAACATTTTTAAACAAATGGGAAAAGAAGAAAGATCCTCTTCAAATTTTATCATAATATGAAACCTAAAGAGAGGAACACAAGAAATTGTGCAAGATTATTGCACTAGGTTCAATAATGTTTACAATTCTATTCCCCAAAACCTTAGACCTCCTCCAAATTTAGCATTGATCAAATTCCCTGATGGATTTGATTCTGATATGGCATACCAACTTAGGCAAATATCTCCTCGGACTTTATAAGATATGAAAATTATAGCTATTAGTGTTGAAGCCAACCTGATATCTAAACTAGATAAAGCTAGAAGTGAAAGGAAGATACCATTAAAAGAAGAACCCTCAGCTTTTGAATAGAAACTGGATGCTATTATTAAAGAATGGAAAGGTAGGAGATAGAGTAGAAACAATTGAAAGGAAATCTCCTTGGGATGGTCAACCGATCAATATTGGGAGAAATACAAATTTCTGAAAGAACCAAAACCAAAACACTAGAAAGACTGGTCCTGACCAAAACATTAGGCCCCCATTCTAGGAAAATTATGTTGAAGGATTATTAATTGCCCTTCGCCCATTTTGAAGTCCATTCCATCCATTTTAGATCTTTAATTGTTCCCTATTTGATTACCTTGCCCTGTGAAACCATCTTTTGTTAAGAAACTAAATCCAGTTAAGCCATATTTCTTTGACTCCATTAGCCCAATGGCCTAAAATATTCAGTCTTACCCCTCTGTTATAGAATTTCATCACCCAAACATAATCAAAATCCCTGTACTTTCATCACTAGCCTAATATCTTTCAAAACAAAGCTAAAACTTAAAGAGAGAGCCCTCTCTGGGTACAGATTGGCTAGATTCTGTACCTAAAAGTTGGTTTGTGGTTACCTCGGATCCCTTTACTCTTCCCAACAACTTCAAGGAAAATCTGAGTGATAACACATAGCACATGTAAGACAAAAGGATCATGATGACATCAAACACAGTTGTGTACATTTGAATTTTACCATAATGACATTGAATTACCTCCACCTTTATTGCTCTAATCATAAACTAACACCTCATACAATTTTGACAACCCAAGTTAGGAAACACAGTGTCATAGTGAAAACAGTTAGGCTTCTGAAAATTTTGCTACGAAACTATTAGGCAGTTTTGTAGTGAAATATATGGATTTCCTATGTAAATCGCTACGAAAATATGAAAAACTGGCAAGTGTGAACTTTTGAGTTTAAATGTGTGGGGAATGAAAACTGACACGATATGGGACTGATTTGACTGAAGTGGCATGGATGGAGGTGGACATTAAACTTAGGATAGGCTTCAAAAATGCAAAAAAATGAAATGGCTTAAGAAACCTCAACCATTTGGTGAATGACCTGCATGACCCTATTAAGAAAAGTTTCACAACTTAATGAGTGATAACAATGGCTCCACTTGGGATGGTGTGCCCTTGTGGTACACGAAAGAACCTGTAGTTCCAGTGCCATCCATATTTTTTGAAATAAACTTCTGAAATTTTCCAAGCCTTCTTCAAACTCTTATGACCTTCACTTTGGGCTCAAGTTTGATGATCAACCTATATTTATTAGCAGAAAATCATAATAAAATGGAATATATACAATGGAGTGAAAAATCAATAAAATTTAAGAGGAATAGTGCTTTAGAAATCTGTCGTTCACAGGTCCTCTAGCACAAATTTTTCCATCCATCTCCTGAAGTAGATAATTTTTGTTGCCATGGTATGCAGCTACTATGAATGGTCCCTTCTAGATGTTTTCAAACTTTCCCTGTTTCCCCTTTTCTTCAATTCTGGCTTCCCACTTCAAAACTACATCTTGAATCTGGAAATTTTCTTCTTTGACCTTTTTTTCAAATGTTTTCTTTACTCTATTTTGTGACTGCTGATGGTTGTTGTATACCTCCTCCCTTATTTCTTGTAGAGCTATAAGCTAGTTTATCCTCCTCTAAATAGCATTAGGCTCCTCTTCTAGTCCTTGCAGCAATTTCATTACAGGCACTCCCAAGGATGTGGGAAAAATAGCTTCAGCTCCATACACTAATTAATAAGGTGAAGTGCCAATGGATCTCTCTGTACATACTCTATCAGCCCACAAATCATACTTCAACTTCAATGCCATGATCTCTTATTTTCTTGCAGTACCTTCTTTATAATTCTCACAATTCTTTTATTAGAGGATTTAGCAAGACCATTACCATGTGGGTAATAAAAAGTAGAGTGTTCAAGTGTTATATGATACTGATGACAAAAGCTAATAAATATTTTGGATTTAAAATCTTATGAATTTTCAGTAATAATCTTCATAGGATAGCCAAACCTAGACAAAATTTTATTCTCTAAGAACTGAATGATGACTGAATCATTGCCTGCCTTGCTAGGATTGCTTCAATCCACTTAGTGAAATAATATGTTATTGTCATGATCCAGCTATGCTGCCCTAAAGATGATGGGTGTATTTCACCAATAAAATCCAGCCCCCACTATTGGAAAGGTGCTTCAACATAAATTGGCATCAAAGGTAAAGGAATTAGCTTTTTCTTACCATCAAAAATCTGACATTCATGGCGGGCAGCGATCTTCTTGTAAACATTCTTGAACATGGTGGGCCAGTAGTACCTTGCTCTGAGAATTTTGTTTTTTGTGGCCCTCCAGTAGTGGTTTCCTCCACAATCTCCCTTATGAAACTCTTCAATCACCTTTTTAGCTTATTCTTCTAGCAAACAATTCAAAAGAATTCCACAAGTATCTTTCCAGTATATATTCTTATCTACAATACAGTATCTTAGAGATTTCAACTTCAAAAACCTTGCTTTTGATTTAGTCAACTATGCAGGATATTTGTGATGATGAAAGGCAAAGATAATGTCTCTGTACGATTCAGATAAAATGAACTTCTCTTCAATAGGAATCAACTCTTCATTATCCTCTGACAATTTTGAAATTTTTTCAATAAAATTCATGTCAAGACTGTCAAAATTGGATTGTGCCATCAGCTTTGCCAACCCCTGTGCTTTCACCAATTTTGTAGGTATGATTTCTATGTCATACTCCAACAAATTAGCTATCCATTTCCCTCTCTTGCCATCAGGATCAGCTTATGTCAAAATGACTTTAACCACAGTATTAGGCACAAATGCAATGACATGAGAGTGAAAAATATAAATTCTAAAATCCTTAATAGCTTTGATCAAAGCATATGCCTGTTTTTCTAAAATATTATACTTCAGCTCTAAGTTAGCCAGATTTCTACTAAAGAATGAGATTGGTTGCTCTATACCATGTTGTACTTTCTGCAATAAAACTCCAGCTATGGTATTTTCATATGCAAATGTGAAAACCAAAAATTCTCTTGAAAATTTTGGACTAATCAATACTAGGGCCTGAGTGAGGGCTTTATTTATCTCTTCAAATGATTGCTTGGCTTCAATAATCCATTTAATCTCAACTCCTTTATTCAACATCTTGGTAATATCTTTGAAAATTTCAGCAAAGTTCGGGATGAACCTTCTAACAAAGTTTACTCTTCCAAGAAAGGACTGAATTTCCTTCCTGTTCCTTGGCAGGTCTATCTTCTGAATGGAATTAACTCTGTTTGGATCAATATTTATCCCATCCTTTGATATTATATGTCCAAGAAACTTTCCAAAGGTTAGATAAAAAATACTTTTAGTGGGAAAGAGAAATACCAAATTTTCTACTCTTCAGTAGAACTTTCTCCAGATGCTTCAAATGGTCTTCCTCCCTTCTTGAAAATACAGTTATGTCATCTAGATAGACCACAACTAACTTATATTTCTCCTCAGCAAAGGCAATGTCCATTTCTCTTTGAAAATTTGCTCATGCATTCATCAAACCAAAAGGCATCTTGGTGTACATGAATGTCTCCCATGGTGTGGTAAAAGCATTTTTTTCCTGATCTTCTAGGTGTACAAGTATCTAATTGTATCCTGAAAAAGCATCCAGCATAGACATCCTTTGAGAGCCAACTATATTCTGAAAAATTTGATCCATCTTAAGAAGAGGGTAGTTGTCTTTCAAATAAGCCTTGTTCAAGTTTCTGAAATTAATACAGATTCTGATCTCTCCCTCTTTTTTCTGACTGGTACCAAGTTAGCAAGCCATTTTGAGAATGTAATGTTCCCAAAATTAGCATGAAGCTAATTGGAACATTGATTTTTCTTATATCATCTAGGAGGTGAATAAAATGGGTGAGGATACCCATGAGTAGGAATGAATCCCTCATAGTGTGAAATGGATCAATGGAGTAGCTTTATTTTGCACCTTCCAGTGTGAAAAGGGCAAAATGCATGGGGACAAGGTCAAGTTTGACCAAGTAAACAACGCTGCCAAAGAGGGTGTGGATTGCTTGGGAAGATAGCGTAGTTTGAATGGGAGGAAGAAAACCCTAATGTGTGGGTTCCAAGACAAGGAGCTTCATTTGCATAAAAGGAGGAAGAGGTAGCCATAGAGGATTATGTTTTGAGTATTTTGATTTTGGTCTGTGTAGACTCTTTGCATCCTTGGGATGTTTAGCAGAGTTGTAGGGGAATTCCTGTTTAGGATTCCTTATCCTTCTTGAGAGGCCTATTGAAGGATTGCACTTCATTTCTCCACATCTAGGCTCAAGGCCAAGCCACCTCCTTCATATACAGTGTTATTTCTACTGAAGTATAATGTTGTGTTGTAGGGTGTTGTAGTGGAGGGTTCCACAACACCATTTCCTTGGCTCATATTTCAGAGGAGGGAGCTTCTGTTCCTCTAGGAAGTTAGTGAGGAAGGTTTCAGAGCTAATTTTTATATCTTGGCAACAGGCCAAGCATCTCCCATCTACTATAGCGCAGTCCCTCTCCTTGACTGCATTATTTCAGTGTGTATCTGCAGTGGGGGTTTGCACCGCTATCTTGGAGGGTGAGATCTTCAGTGCTAGGATCAACCTTGCACTTGGAAGATCCATTGGAGGAGGTTCACTTCAGATTGGATATCATTTTCATCCATCTCCATCCATTTCGAATTTTTAGTTGCAGATGCTACCCTGCAACTCCGACATTTCTGTAGTTTTCCATTTGTGTATATATTTCAATCAATCCTTCTAAGGATTGTTGTACTATTGTTTCCAAGGGTTGAGAGATTTCTCCCCCACATTTCTTGAGCATGATATTGTTATATATTTTTATTATCATTTAGTATGTTGCAGTGTCTCATATAAATTGCACAGTCATAGCCTTGGCTTTTTCATATGTAGCGGTGTACTTCATATTCCTTGTACATGTCCTTTGAGGTTCTTTTGCCTATGCTTGAGTGATCATTTCCTCAAGATATTGTACACATTATGTTGCTATAATGTTAATAAGATGGCTATGAGTTCTTCTATCATTTTCTGAAGTTGATGCAACCCTGTTATTCATTATTATGTTTGCATATTGTTGGATCTGCAATTTAGGAATACTATAAGATATTCATAACATTGTAGATTTTCCCTATTTTGGGATATTACAGTGGTATCAAAGCTACAAACTTGGCTCAGCCTATGAGTCTCAGCCAAAGGAGATCCGAAGAGGATGGGCTTTATCTAATCATATTTCAGGTCCATGAAGAACCTCCCCAAGGAGGATAAGTAGATAGAAGAGGAAGTTCCCTGCACTTCCTATTCTCATCGAGAAGGAGACAGAGAGATGAGAAGGAAAAAGACTCCATCTTCTGGAAGAGAAAAAGGGGATAGGCTTACAAAGCTTCTTCCTAAATCTGTAAAAAATATTCTTGAAGATTTCAAGAAAATAAGGAGGGAGATGTATGAAGAATCTCCAAAAGAATTTGAAGCTAAAGCAAACTCTAGATTGTGTGAGCAAGCAGCCACACACCATAACGCACAGCGCAGTCACATGCCCAGGATTTCCATGAGAGAGATGGAAAGAGGAGAAGAGGTTGCTAGGAGGGAAACTCTTAGTGATTTCCTAAAAGAGTATGAGTCTCAAACTCAGAAATTCCGAGATCATCTCAATTTTTCAGAGTTTTGCAAGATCAAGGTGAAGGGAAGAGAGCAGCAGGATAGATTTCTTCTATCTACCTTTGAAGTTTCACCTACATGTTCAGCCAAAGCTTGGGTGGAGGAGTTAGATACCTTCTTGCAGCACCACCAAATTCCTAAAGATGAAGCCATCAAAGTTGCAGCGTTTCATATGAGAGGTAAGGCCTATGCCTGGTGGATCTTTGAAGCCTTTTCTTTAAGAATTTTAAACACTACATCTTATGCAAGTTTCACTAAGGCATTATTGAGAAGATTTGATAGAAGGATTCATGAGACACACATGGTGGAGCTAGACAAGGAAACTCAAACAAAAGCCTTGCATGAAAATGCAATACCACTTCAAAAAACCATGGAGGAGGCTAAAAATTTGCACCATACATTGTTGAAAAGAAGACTTTCATCTCACATCTTTGAGCAAGGGAGCATGGGGATCTCCTTTTCAAAGGAGGATCCAATCATTGGGAGGTTTCTCATTCATGTTTCAGAGGTTGAGGGCAACAGTGTTGTCTCATCTAGAGATTATCTAGTGCCTCATGCAGAGGAAGAAGGAGCTCTTGCTCCAAATAGAGGGATTCTTGCATCTTTTCAAGGAAGTCCCCAGGATCTCATGTGTGGAGATCAAGGCACAAATCATGTGCCATTGATGAGGAGGTGTGGAACCATGGAGACCCAAGGAGGAGGTAGGGAGGAGAACCAGCATCATGGTATGAGGATTACACACCCCTATCCACTTCAGAAGGTTGATGCACCTAAGAGGGAGACGGGATTGTGCAGTAAGAGCATGGACAGATTTTTCCATTCATATATGCAGTCATCTCTTGATGATTATGTCTCATTGCGTGGAGAAATTTTTTCGAGGAGACCACTAGATCAGCAGAGGAGGATGGATGCTTCACCAGTTGAGGCACCACTCATTGATTTCAAAGGAGTGGGGACCTTGGGAGAGCTTGATATAGCGTTGGGAGTCTTGGGCAGGCTCAAGGAGGAGAGACATAACTCTTTGGAAAAGTTAGCACAGCCACCTCTTTTCCCTTTGAGGAGGAGAGTAAATTCATCTATGAGCTACTCCCTTTGTATGAGTAAAACATATGGTAAGGATGTTGATTTTTTACATGATTATTTATATAATGTATGGGTATATCCCTTAACCATATATGTGGAGGATGTTGCTCCAAGGAGGATCATTCTTTCTTTTAAGCTTCATGGTCTACTTAAGGCCATAAGCATGATTGAGGGCCACTCCCTAGGAGGACTTGGGGAGGAGATGTATTATGAAGGACATGTGCACTTTACACCATACATCATTCACTTCCTCCATACTTATGAGGAGATTGGAGCAGCAGGAAAGTGGTTGAAAAGCCACACATTTTGTCAGTCTCTATTGCAGTTGAGAGTCAAGCTACATTGATTACATTTGAGGGACCATTTTCCTTCTCACTTGTTACATATGGCAACAAGCATGATTCTAATTTTGGCTGGCTATGTTTATATTATTTCTGTCTTTATGAGGAGCATGCTTGGGAGAGAGACACATTGGGTGAATGTGTCCTTTGAGGGAGAACCCTCCCACACTTTTTGCACTACATGTTCTAAGGGAAGCATGGGAGATGGTATGGTCACCATAGAAACACATTTGTTTCCTTATGAATTGAGCCATATAATGGATGTGATGCCATATGATGATGATCTCCAACTCGTCATATATGGGGATATTTGGGCCAGCATGATTCATAACGCTGGAGAGGAGATATTTAAGGATCCCATCTTCTTCTTGCCACTTGAGGGAAACATTATTGCAGCCCAGGATCAGCAGACCCTCTACACTTATCTTAAGTGGAGAGGAGGACAGCGTGGTGTATACTATTTTTCCTACCAAGATCAAATTTTCAACCCACCTACATTGCCAGAGCACAAGATGGAGGAGCAGTTTCGAGAGTTGCCTAGTTCGGAGGTGACTCATTTTGCATGGCTAATAGCATGGGGATGGAGGATCCATATGGGAGAGATAGTTCCCATTATATCTCAGATCCCATTCCTCAAAGGGACCTCTAGACATCACTTTGTTATCCTCTTGATTATTTTATCTTTACATGATGATAGCTTGATAGCTGACTTGCATACTGAGGAGGAGCAATGTGGAGACTTGATTGATAAGATAGCATCTCTTTACTTGGAGGAGATCATCATACATGGATGCTACAGGGAGAGGAGGATAAATAACTCAGTCTATCCTTGCATTTTCTTGAGGAAAATCAATCTTTGAGAGGGGAGGACTGTAATGTTCCCAAAATTAGCATGAAGCTAATTGGAACATTGATTTTGCTTATATCATCTAGGAGGTGAATAAAATGGGTGAGGAGACCCATGAGTAGGAATAAATCCCTCATAGTGTGAAAGGGATCAATGGAGTAGCTTTATTTTTCACCTTCCAGTGTGAAAAGGGGCAAATGCATGAGGACAAGGTCAATTTTTACCAAGGCAACAGCGCTGCCAAAGAGGGTGTGGATTGCTTGGGAAGACAACGCGGTTTGAATGGGAGGAAGGAAACCCTAATGTGTGGGGTCCAAGACAAGGAGATTCATTTTCATAAAAGGAGGAAGAGGCAGCCATAGAGGATTATGTTTTGAGTATTTTGGTTTTGGTTTGTGTAGACTCTTTGCATCCTCGGGCTATTTAGCAGAGTTGCAGGGGAATTCTTGTTTAGGATTCCTTCTCCTTCTTGAGAGGCCTCTTAAAGGACTTCACTTCATTTCTCCACATCTAGGCTCAAGGCCAAGCCACCTCCTTCAGCTACAACATTATTTCTACTGAATTATAACGTTGTGTTGCAGGGTGTTGCAGTCGAGGGTTCCACAACACCATTTCCTTGGCTCATCTTTCAGAAGAGGGAGCTTATATTCCTCTGGGAAGTTAGTGAGGAAGGTTTCAGAGTTGATTTTCATATCTTGGCATCAGGCCAAGCATATCCCATCTACTACAATGCAGTCCCTCTCCTTAACTACATTATTTCAATGTGTATCTGCAGTGGGGGTTTGCACCACTATCTTGGAGGGTGAGATCTTCAGTGCTAGGATCAGCCTTCACTTCAGATTGGATATCATTTTCAGCCATCTCCATCCATTTCTAGTTTTGAGTTGTAGCTACTACCCTGCAACTCTGGCATTTCTGTAGTTTGCCATTTGTGTATATATTTCAATCAATCCTTCTAAGGATCGTTGTACTATTGTTTCCAGGGTTTGAGAGCTTTGTCCCCCACATTTCTTGAGCATGATATTGTTATATCTTTGTATTATCATTTATTATGTTGTAGTGTCTCATATAAACTGCGCAGTCATAGCCTTGGCTTTTTCATATGTAGCAGTGCACTTCATATTCCTTGTACATGTTCTTTGAGGTTCTTTTGCCTATGCTTGAGTGATCATTTCCTCAAGGTATTTTACACATTCTACTGCTATAATGTTAATAAGATGGTTATGAGTTCTTCTATCATTTTCTGAAGTTGATGCAACCCTGCTCTTCATTATTATGTTTGCATATTGTTGGATCTCCAATTTAGGAATACTATAAGATATTCCTAAAATTGTATATTTTCCCTATTTTGGGATATTACAGATAATCTTATAGGAATAATAATTTTTGTATCAAAAAGCTTCTTAATTTCCTTCTCAATCACAGGCATGAACAATGGATTAATCCTTCTCAATTTCTGTTTGAAAGGTTTCGCATTTTCTTTTATAGGGATGGTATGTTGAATAATTGTAGGATCATACTTTTTCAAATTAGCATAAGTCCATGAAAAAATATCAATGAACTTCTTCATCATCTAAATATATTTCTGTTTCATCTCCATAGAAAGAAACTTGGAAAGATTTATCATTTTAGGCACTGCTATTGTACCAATATTGAAAGTCTCTACCTCTTCATCATCAGCCTGCATTCTAGGAGATTTGAAAACATCATTTTGGTAAAAAAAAAAATTCAAGTGGAATAAGAACCTTGGGTATACAATTATTTTTCAGCTGCAAAACTTTAGAATTACTCTTAGTTTCAGCAAGCATGTTTTGTTGATCCACTTGTGTGCTTTCAAATTCCTCCTTCAACTCTATGAAATTTCTGACTTGTTGGTCATCATCAAACACTTGCCAATGGATGATATTATCTGGGATAGCAGGCCGATGCCGAACTTCAATCTCCTACTTCTCAGTAGAATGTGTAGGAATGACAAACAAACTTGCAGAAATAGCTAGGGAATTAGCTACTGAGTTTTGATCCTAGTTTTCACAATAACTGCATATTCTTGAAATTTTTCCAACACTTCCATAATCATATTTCTGTAGGCTCTCATCCTCACATCCTTAGTTTGATATGTTCCTTCAAATTGTTTGATTACCAACTCAGAATCTCCACAAATTGAAATATTTTGAGCACCCAATATTTTTAAAATTTCCAAACCCAAAAACAGAGATTCATATACAGCCATATTATTTTTACAGTCAAATTTCAGTTTGAAAGAATAAAACTCACTTTCATCATCAGGAGTAGTGATCCATATGCCTGCTCTAGCACTCTCTCTTCTAGCAGATCCATTAAAGTGCAGAAGCCACCATCCATCTACTTTTTCTTCTATAATTTTCTGTTTTTCAACTTGCTGATTTTCAATTTCTTGAATTTTTGCTTTCCCTTAACTTTTTGCCTCATCAGTTAGCTCATTGAAAATAATTTTTGATCCTAATTCAGTTTCAACAACATAAATGGGAAAATTATAAGGTTTATCCTTGCTACTTACCATGTAGGCCATCCTAGTCTCCATGTACAATCTTCTTTTCTCACCAAAAACAGGAATGGTGGCATATGTCAAGTCTATCTTCATAGTCCCTTTGATTTTTTCTGACCAAGATCTGGATAAGAGCGTGCCAAACTTGGGTGGAATATCTGCCACCACAATTTCCATTACCATTGTCTTGGAAGGCACTTGTGTTAGGCCAACAAAAAAATATTTTATCAATCCTATGCATTGGACTCTTTTAGAATCAAAAGAAAACAAATCCTTGTATGGCCTAGTGATCTCCAAACCCATCCTCTCCATAATCACCTTAGGCATAAGGTTATGAGAAGACCCTGAATCCAACATGGAATTGTGTAAGTTCATGTCATGAATACTAAGGCTGACATAGAAGGGAGGTACTTCTTTATTATGCTCATCTTCCAGTCTTGTTCCCAAGTATATGGCAAGATGGTCTTCTTGGACATTAAGGATATCTGAAGCTCCTAGTTGAGAATTCAACATTTTCACAATTTTTCTTTTGTACTCATTTACCTTGAGAATTTATCCAAAAGGAACAGGAACCTTGATTTTATAGATCTCATTCTCCAAAATGAAAACAAAATTAATATTTTCACTCTCTTTGACAGGGGGAGGAAGTGGTGGGTTCTTTTTAGGCTCAACTTCTTTAGGAGCATCCTTCTTTGGTTGTGTTTTACTTGTAGTGATGGGAACATTTTTGTTTTTTAGATTGTATTGCTTCTGCATCTCAAAAATTGCATGTTGATAACCCTTAATATATTCAGATTGTCACTCACCCTTATTCACATCATGATCTAACTCATCATGCTCCTCTTTGGTTAAAAACCTCCCAGACATGTTTTCATCTAAGAAATGGATGGGGTCTTCTTGAATCTTGGGTTGGGTTTCTTCTTCATCAATCAAATTTTGCTGAAAAGGAGGCCTTACTTGAGGGTTAGGCTGATTTATGTTTTCTCTTTGCCTTTGTTGACTCTGAGGCCTTCTAAACTGTGGATTTCTAATTTGTGAATCATGTTGTCCAGGAGGTGAAGAAACAATTCCAAAGGAAATTCTATCCGTGATTTTTTCCATTCTCTTCATCATAGAATCAAACTTATCATATGTGGTGGAAGGATTTTCTTCTTCTTTTAGTTTTGTTTTAGCCATATTAGACTTCTTAGTTGCTATTATATTCACTTCAAATTTCACAGCATCATTATTCATTTCTTCTAGAGAAGCAGATTCTCTTTCTCTAAGCAGAATGGAGAAATCATAATCAAATGCCTCAGCATAGTGCAATTGAGCAGCTCCTGGTGGAGGCTTAAGATGAGCAGGTATAGAATCATAAAATTTGTTAAATATCTTGGAGAATTTCTGAACAGTTTCATATACAGCTCTTTTTAAACTATTTTATTCTGTCAGGGCCTGTAATGGGTTTGTTCTATTCCCCCATTTTCCCAAAAAATTATGCTCAAACTAGTTCCAATTCTGCAAGCTTCCTGGAGCTAGGGCTTTAAACCATTTTCTGACCTCACCAACAAAACTTTGAGAAAATAGTCTCATTTTAACATCTTCATGGTCTACTTCCTCTCTTTCTATGAAATCATTGAATTGGTCTACATGTTCCTCAGTTGTTATCTCTTCATCACTTCCATGGGTTTTAATTATAGTTGACTATTTACTTATGATGGCATTAATAACAACAGGGAGAAAAAGAGGAGCATATCTTGCAGGTGCATCAGGAGGAGGTGGGGGTGGAACATTTCCAGCCACAATAACAGGGACTATGGTATTCTTGGGAAAAACAGTAGAAGAATATGAGCTATTAGGAGGTGGTGTATTTGGTCTTTGCAGTCTAGATATAAATGAGCTCCACTTAGGTAAAGGTATACCAAATTTTCTTCTCAGCGGGAATTCAAAAGGATCTAAATCCTTTAACTTTTCAAAAGACTCCCTCTCTAACAACAACTCTGATGTAACTGCTTCCCAGAATTCTTCTCTTTCTTTTTTGGTTACTAGGGTTGAGGTATCAATACCTAGTCTTTGTAGGTCTGTAATAATCTCAGTCAATTCATTTTCACTCTTAGACCTAAACAAAACTTCCTGAATTTTATCATCAAATTTATTATCTTTGGGACTTCTTACAATTTCAGAGAAAAAATCTCTTGATTGTGATGAAATACCTAGTTTTGAAGAGCTGCTTTCAATGCCTCTGGAAATTGTGTTTGTATTATCCACAATTATAGGTGGGTTAGGATCTGGATTGCTCCTTGTATATATCCTTCTCGAAGCCACCTTTAAACATGAAAATTTTTAATGGAATCACCAAGGTATTTTCTATAGCCTCGAACAAATTCTGAGCTCCTGCTACCTCCAAGAGTTCAGCTTCAGTGTTTGCACAAAAAATTTGGGAAATATGTCTTCAAGCTCCTGGAAAATGCACCAAAATGTTATCACCAAATTGATCTTGATAGGCTACTCATTAATCAACTCAATGTAACTCCTTCAAACCACTTCTAACTAAAGATTAGCCTCTTCAGTTTGAGAGGGCTCTCTCAAAGGGGATTTATGATTTTCAATAGAAATACTACTAGATGGCTAACTTTATGAAATATGACTTTGTTTTTGTTTGATTTCAAGTTGAAAAATGAAGGCTTGCTATGAATGGGCTATGGATTCAACATCAGTGTATTTAGTGGTAGTAATTCTTCACATTGAAGCTGAGGAAAATAAATGTTTTAATAAGGTCAATTCATACACACAACATAAGGAAAACACAGCAATTTCACCCCTAAAGGAAGTCAGAGCATGACAACATGAATTATGAGTAATTAGAGATAATATTCACTGCAAGTGATTAGACATAAATATATATAGAAACAAAACATTAAACACCTCATAAGAATCTCAGGTCTGGAAGTAAAATGTCATTGTATATTACTGATAATTGAAAAAACATACAAGTAGAAATTTGGTGCAATATTCTCCAACCCTTTTTTCTTCAATTTTCAGTCTATAAATAGACATTCTTTACAATGTAAATGATTTTCCAGTTGGCTAGATCTTCGAACTCTGACTCTGACACCTATCATAACTGAAACTACTTACTTGGAACAGAAATAGGACAGTTATCCTTTAAGAAGTGATACTCCTTATAGAACTCTACCTCCTATTTATTACATTCAGTTTTTCTAATAGTAAAACAGTTATATAATAGAGATCACATTTTTGAGAGACAATTCACTATCACTTAACATATTTAAAATACCCCTGTATCTAGGGAACACAATCCTTCTTTTCAAGAGTGGATAATCTTCAGTTTAATCATTAATCTCCCTGTTGAGTTAGATGTGTGACACTCATTTTGAGTAATGATTCTCTGCTGATATAGCTTCCTATCAGGCTGGATGTCTCTAGATGGCTGGTGTGCTATTGGAACCCTTGAAAATCTTCAAAAAACTCTTCGTTACGAAACAGGGAAGTTTAGGAAGTTTCATAGCGTATGAAATCTTGACTTTTCACTTATCTCCTTACCACCTTTACTATGCCAAAACATCTTGAAAACAACCAATTTCCATCCTTAATCCTTTACAAAGCTGAATTCCAAAGCAAAATTGCATCTTTAGAATTTTCATAGCGTTTTTCTGGCTTCAAGCCTGAAGCGCGCTATGAAACTGTCTAAAAATATAGAATTTGTTTTTTTTGTAACTATATTGAAAAGTTGATCTCCAAAGGAAAAATTTAGGTTCTCTACAAGTTATGAACCTCATCAAACTTGTTTCAGCTTAATTTTTCACTCTTTAGGAGTTTCTTCTTCATTTACAATTAATTGGCTTATGGATTCTTCAACCACTCTCATCTTCAGCCCTTTCTTCTCCAACTCAACTTGGATCAAGTCCAGTTGCTCCTGAACATCTTCCTCTTGATCTTTTAATGCTCTATTTCTAGATTGTACGTGTAAGTTCATCTTCCTTATATGTTTGACCTCCCCTCTTAATGGTTGAGTCCATTTCAGCAATATTTATGCATTGTCCAAATATTTTGAAACACTTGAGACTTGTTCATCCCATATTTTCCTCGTCTATTCAAATTGAACCTTCTCAGATATGTGCTTCTTTGCCTCTAGATTGAAATATAATATCTCTTTACCTGCTTCCTTCAGCTTCTCTTTGAGGGATTCTATTTCTAATTTTTCAATTATTTTCTCTTTGCCCTTTCTCTACCTGATAACCACTTCTTCTTCTGCTGATGGAGACAAATATATGATGCTTATTGGTTGAGCAGATTCATTGATTTTCTCTGTCTTTTTTCTTTCCATGGCCTTCTTTTCATGTCTTGTCATTAGCTTCCTTGGCTGAAATATAAAACCATCATCATCACCTGCAAAATCTAATTTCTTAGCAGTCTTACCTTTCTTTAGTTTTCTTCCACCATCTTCAATGTCTTCAGCTTGCACTATCGGTGACTCTTCAATGTAAATTGCATGAAAGATATCCTCCAGGTTACCTTTAGCCAATTTCTGGCTTCTAGTGATCCTCTTTGATGCCTGGGCTACCTGCTTACACACTCTTAGTCCTTATATAAATTTTCAATTTCATTTTAAAACCCACAATCTTCAATTTCCTTTCCACACAAACCTGCATTCAACTTTTAGCCCCAATTAATTTTAAATCTAGAAATCTTTAAAAATATCTCTGGAAGCTTTAATATCTCAAATCTGAGATTTGAGATATTAAACTCGTATTATCTTATGGTTATAAACCGACATGCCAATACAGCCCAGATTTCTCTTCTTTTGTAGAAGCTTTGACTTTCATCATCAATGGTAAAAACCATATAAATAATTCCATTTCACGATCTTCGAATTAACATTCAAATAAGCATTTATACCCAAAGAAATGAACTTTCGCTCTCACCTTCATGGGAGTTTAATTAAAATTCAAACTTTATTATTAACTAATTATATGATGAGCCACAACATATCAATCCTCAAATATATGCCACGGCTTTCTCATCTCCCCTCAACCATAATACATTAGCATATGCTACGTCCTCCATTCAAATGTTAAGAGACATTATGAGTGAACCCTTCCGAGAATATATTAAACTGACTGATCGGACCATACCTGGGTCTCGCAGCATTTCTCCCCTCATTAAGGTTCACACATCACGTGCAATGAACACCGTTAGATCTTGACTGTGGAAGATCGGACGGTAATCACGTTTTTTAAAGAACAAGACTTTAACACTTAGAAAAAACGCGATAAAAGTGGTTTTAAACTTACCACTTATGCCACGTGTCCGTCACCTAATGATATCGCATTTTTTTTTTTACAAAACAAATTACCGTTTTTAAACTGCGCGATACTGCCGATTTTTATTCTCGAAACCGCTTTCACTATTTATTGTTCCTACAGTTCTGATTCAACTTTAATTTGTGATTTTTCCCAATTCTTCAACACTGCAGTCTGCCCAATTTATCTCTCACCATTTCCGCTTCCGACTCTAATTCGTCTGCTCTAACATTTGCGAAGATTTCGATCTCGAATTGGCACACTATTCCTTCAACATTAACCAGCCTCCTTACTTCTTTACTATCGATCTCAATCTTGCTTCCAATTTAATTCATTCTCATGGTCTCCTACAGGCGTAAAACACACAGAATCTTCACATCGAATTTACTGTTTGACAATGCCATTAGCGCATAGCACCCTTCTATGTTCATGATTATGCTGGTTGCTCCCAATTTCATCTTAATTCTTTAACTCTGAATTTTCACCATCCATTAGCTTGTGGTTCCATCCTAATTATTCAACTGTATCATAGTTCTCCAATTCACTCTTGTGCGCTCTCCACTATGTATATACTATGGCCTCTGGATACGAACCATCACTTATAAAATAGCCTGCATATATGTATTACAGCAAAAATATTCTTCTTGCTTCGGTTCTACTGGATTGAGTGTCAATTTCAAGGTCATATCTATTCAAAGGCATTGATACATGTTGTGACTAATGACCAATATAAATAAAACGATCCACACAAGATTCGGTTGATAATACCCAACCTCGGCATTTCCATTAATTTATCAAGGCATGAAGAAACACTATTAACCCCAATTTCCATATTTTACCACACTATTTCTTATACAGTTACTTATGAATCAAACATTGACATTAACCCTTAACTCAGAGTTTATCACATACTGTTTATACAATTTCTCATTGAAATTAAGAACCCAGTCACACCGAGTTCAATCAGATAATACTCCTATAAAATTGAAACAGATTCTTCATGAATTATACATGAATTTACTTAAAAAACTCTTGTTTGGCCAGATCTTCAATTCGATGGCCCTTCTACCTCACTACTTTGTTTCTCCAGCTCTTCAGCTCTGTTCTCTTAATGCCATTGAGGCCTAAATTTATACAAATTGATAATCAATCGATTCAGCTCTTTCAATGATGCAACAAAACTCTTGGAATTCTCAATTTAGCATAATTCCCTAAATTTACTGAACTGACTCTTCACATTCCTAGCTAATCGATTTCCCTCATGTTCTCTAGAGGTTAGAGAACATTTACAATTCCTCACCATTTTATTCAAAATCACTAGTAATTATATGAGAATTTAGAAACATAAGACCCCCCTATGTCTACTTAGATACGAAGTATTTTATTGTGCCTAATGTCGCTACATCAGACTCCCAAGGTTCAAATTGATCATGATCTCCTGATCATGTGTCTTCAGTCTTGGTTTTCCTGGATCCCATACTTTTTTTTGCTTCTATCCAACAGCTGCATTATTCTTCTTCTGCATTTCTCCAGGTTTCCATATCTTGTTCTGCAATTTGCCTCCAGCTATCCTTTCACAATCTCTTCTTGTCTTTCCTTTGCTAAAATCCTTCTGCTTTCTTGTTGCTGTCTGCTTCTTTTGAGACACATTCACCATCAGTTCCCTAATGTTTTCAATTTCTCGTTCCAGTTTATCTTCTATCTGGAAATCTCTTTGCCTCTTGTTGCTGCCTTCAATTTCTGTTGCTGCCAACATTGTTGCTCTTGCTATCCCACAAGTTACTAACATGTTTACTACTCCTGTAGATGTCACCCCCCATGTTGCTGCCTCCCAAACTTCTTGTCCCTCTGCAACATTCTCTTGTTTATCACCTGCATATTTACCTTTATAAAATAAATCATCAATTAATTTTCTTCCTGCAGTAACATACTCATTCAGTATACTAGTAACCAAAACCAATTTTAACAAACTAGTATCTGCTCCTAGTTCTTCCACAGCTTTAGGAAATTTCATTCTAGTGTATGCAATCTCCTTCTCCTATTTAAATATTTTCAACAAACATTTCAGCCATCTGTTCTCAAGCATCTCATCAATATGCTACAAACTTGTTTCAGCATATTCTTCTTCTTCTTCCTTGACAATATTCAGTAATTGTCCTTTATCCCCTTGATTGATTCAGGAAATAAAATCAAGTTCTCCCAATTTTGCATTTTCATCTTCCTATATTAGAATATAATTTTGATTCTCCATCACTGTGTCAATCTTAAAAATCTACCCCACAGTCTGTTCTTGGTCCATCAGATAAGCCAATTCCTCCTTGTCACCAACAGTAACAAGATTCTGCATATGAGACATGACTGTCTCACCCTCTTTCTACAACAGTTCTTCTTATCTCAAGAAAATTCCAAATGATGGATTGTCTTCTGCATCACCTGTAAACACAATCAAACTGTCAGTGTCAAAACCACGAGACCCAATGGTCTCAATTGATGATCCAGTCACCAATTCTTTTCTCTGTAGTTCCAAGTCTTCTTTGGGACTCAGAAAATCTTCACTATATTTCTCCTCGGCTTCTAGATTTATCTCCACTGTTCCAATCACCATGTTAAAATGATGATCCTTCACTATGTTTTCAACTAACATAGTTTCCTTCTTATAAATTCTCCTGACAACTTCCCTTTGCTATTCTTCTTTGCCCGCATAATTAACACATGAACCTTCAGCAAAAAAATTACAAGATCTCAATACTTCTTCCTCTTCTGACAACACATCAGTATGTTGTTCTTAGTTTCCTTCCAAATCCTCTATCAGCACATCAGTATGCTGATTTGCATCCTCCATGAGACTGCCAGCTAGTCTCTCATTTTCATCATCTGCTTCATGAATGTCCTTCTGCTATGATTCACTAAAATGAACTCCTTCATTTTGTTGAATCATTTTCTTATCCTATGTTCTCTGATTTTCATTCATGACAATTCCTCTGTCTTGATTCTTCAGCAAATTCTCCTGTGTGTAAGTTCTTTGTTTCTCCAACTCTCTTCTTTGAAAATCCAACCTTCTATACAATTCAACAACTTCAATTGGAGTAGACTTTAGGAACCTCACACAACCTTTTATACCTTCACTTGTTCTTGACCAATCATCTGCTGGTCCTTCTCTCTTTGCCTCAATATTATGCTAAATATCCTCATTAGACTCCTTTGTCTTCAATTCCTCCTGAGATCTTGCTATCTCAGCATTGATCTGAAGAGATTTCAGACTCAATTTCTCCGCCTCAAAAAACTTCAAAGCTTGTTCATCTCCCTGTGATGTACCTGCAAACATACACAACTCTTTAGTTTTAAAACCATAAGACTTTTCAACCTTGGTCGCTTTCTCAAGCACTTCCCTTTGAACAATTTTGCATGTAAAATCTTAAATTCCATCCTTGACTCAAGAAATCTGAGTTCCTCTTCCTTTGTAGAACCTGTAACCAGCTCACAATTTTCAGGTTCAAAAAAACAAGGCTTTACATCATCCAGCTGATCTGGACTTGTCCAATACCTCGGGAAATCATCAATGATTTTCTCTTCAGCAAGAAAAACTTCTTATTACCTTAAACCTTCACCATGTCTCACAAGATCTCTTGCAGATCTCCATTCTTCATCTGTACTTCATTCTGCTTCACAAACAGAAACTTCTTTTCTCAACTTAGCTGCTATGAGTTCCTCTTTCAATAAGGCAATCTCCTTTTGCCTCAACTTTAACTGTAATGGTTGCCATTTTACTCTCTTCTTCATGAGCCAACCAACTCTCTGGCTTTCCTCTATCATCATCTTCAGTTTGTTAAATTTCTCTCTGATCTCAGCTACCTCTTTCCAATATTCTGCATCAATCAATTTCTGCCTCATGCCATTTGTTCTGGCATCTTCTTTCTCTTTTCTGTTGTGGCCTCTCTCAGAACCTCTGTCACTTCTGCTATGAATATCAGTAGCCATATTTTTCTCCATGAGTTATTCACTCACAAGCTACACTAAGCCTCTGAAACAGCAAGCTCTCTTACTGCCACTTACCTCACCAATCCTTTCCTCCAGACCTGGGCTATTGGAAAGTACTGGTCCCCTATCTGTTGGAACCTTCTAAGCACTCTCTTCTGCTCTCTCTAGGATTCACTCTGCAACTTTTAAAGAACACATATGTTCTTCTTTCATCCAACCTCTGTTTTGAATTCTCCAGGTTCTACCACACTTTCCTCTTCACTTTAAAATCCTCTACTGGACTCTTTCATCACTTCTCTCAAAGTTGTGGTCTGCTTTTGCTGAGATTTCTTCAATTTCCTGCAATCTAAATTCTGCAAACAATTCTTCAAACCAGAGTTAAACACTGCTCATCAACTCACCTTCTCTTGAGAACACTGCAATTTCTCTCCTTATCCAACCTTTAGTTCAATATCAGGTTCATTGCTATCACCATCAAACTCTGTCTTCACTTTTCTACAACCATGATTCTGCAATCATAAATTTCAAGTCAGATTTAAAATTATTTCACCTGCAAGATCCCTGAATGATCTTGTTCTTCATGAATCCAGTTCTGCAATTCTCTGTTCACTGCAACTCTGTGTACCTTTGCATATCAGATCTTGGAATTTGATATTCTTTCTTCTCTCATCACACATTCAGATTTAATTACAAAAAAAAACCTTTTCTTCAAACAGAGCTATTCTAGCTCTGATACCACAATGATGCCCGGGCTACCTGCTTACAAATCTCAGTCCTTATGTAAATATTCAATTTCATTTTAAAACCCACAATCTTCAATTTCCTTTCCACACAAACCTGCATTCAACTTTTAGCCCCAATTAATTTTAAATCTGGCAATCTTTAAAAATATCTCTGGAAGCTTTAATATCTCAAATCTGAGATTTGAGATATTAAACTCGTATTCTCTTATGGTTATAAACCCACATGCCAATATAGCCCAGATTTCTCTTCTTTTGTAGAAGCTTCGAATTTCATCATCAATGGTAAAAACCATATAAATAATTCCATTTCACGATCTTCGAATTAACATTCAAATAAGCATTTAGACCCAAAGAAATGAACTTTCGCTCTCACCTTCATGGGAGTTTAATTAACATTCAAAATTTATTATTAACTCATTATATGATGAGCCATAGCATATCAATCCTCAAATATATGCCACGGATTTCTCATCTCCCCTCAACCATAATACATTAGCATATACTACGTCCTCCATTCAAATGTTAAGAGAAATTATGAGTGAACCCTTATGAGCATATATTAAACTGACTGATCAGACGATACCTGGGTCCCACAGCATTTCTCTCGTCATTAAGCTTCACATATCGCATGCAACGAACACCGTTAGATCTTGATTATGGAAGATTAGACGGTAATCGTGTTTTTTAAAGAACGAGACTTTAACACTCAGAAAAAACACGATAAAAGTGGTTTTAAACTTACCACTTATGCCACGTGTCCGTCACCTAACAATATCGCGATTTTTTTTTACAAAAAAAATTACCACTTTTAAACTACGCAATACTGCTGGTTTTGATTCTCGAAATTGCTTTCACTATTTACTATTCCTACAATTCTGATTCAACTTTAATTTGTGATTTTTCCCAATTCTTCAGCACTGCAGTCCGCCCAATTTATCTCTCACCATTTCTTCTTCCGAATCTAATTCGTCTGCTCTAACATTTGCGAAGATTTCGATCTCGAATTGGCGTGTTGTTCCTTCAACATTAACCAGCCTCCTTACTTCTTTACTATCGGTCACAATCTGATTTCCAATTTAATTAATTCTCATGGTCTCCTACAGGCGTAAAACACACAGAACCTTCACATCGCATTTACTGTTTGACAATGCCATTAGCGCATAGCACCCTTCTCTGTTCATGATTTTTCTGGTTGCTCCCAATTTCATCTTAATTCTTTAACTCAGAATTTTCATCGTCCATTAGCTTGTGGTTCCACCCTAGTTCTTCAACTGTATCATAGTCCTCCAATTCACTCTTGTTCGCTTTCCACTATGTATATACTATGGCCTTCGGATACGAACCATCACTTATAAAATACCCTGCATATATGTATTACAGCAAAAATATTCTTCTTGCTTCGGTTCTACTGGATTGAGTGTCAATTTCAAGGTCATATCTATTCAAAGGCATTGATACATGCCGTGACTAATGACCAATCTAAATAAAATGACCCACACAGGATTCGGTTCATAATACCCAACCTTGGCATTTCTATTAATTTATCAAGGCATGCAGAAACACTATTAACCCCAATTTCTGTATTTTACCACACTATTTCTTATACAGTTACTTATGAATCAAACATTTACATTAACCTTTAACACAGAGTTTATCACATACTGTTTATACAATTGCTCATTGAAATTAAAAACCCATTCACACCGAGTTCAATCAGATAATACTCCTATAAAATTGAAACAGATTCTTCATGAATTATACATGAATTTATTTACAAAACTCTTGTTTGGCCAGATCTTCAATTCGATGGCCCTTCTACCTCACTACTCTATTTCTCCATCTCTTGAGCTCTGTTCTCTGAATTCCATTGAGGCCTACATTTATAAAAATTGATAATCAATCGATTCAGCTCTTTCAATGACCCAACAAAACTCTTGGAATTATCAATTTAGCCTAATTCCCTAAATTTATTAAACTGACTCTTCACATTCCTAGCTAATCGATTTCCCTCATGTTCTCTAGAGGTTAGAGAACATTTACAATTCCTCACCATTTTATTCAAAATCACTAATAATTACATGAGAATTTAGAAACATAATACCCCCCTATGTCTACTTAGATACAAAGTATTTTATTGTGCCTAATGCCCCTGCATCACTCTTGCTGCCCTTTTTGTTGAATTTATGATTCTTTTTTGCAGGTGCTGCTTGAGGGGTGTTAGTCTCTTGCAGAGGTTATGCTCCTGTGTCCACTTGTTCTGTAGGGGGTGATCTTTTTTCTTCTTCAACTTCTTTTGCCATAGCTAGTGATGTATTAGTTCTAGGTTTTGAGGTTTTCTTTGGAGCAGGGAAAATTTTAAGGATGAAAATTTATCCTAAAGTTTAGAAACCTTGGGGAATCTTACTAGTCCAAAATATGTAAATTGTAAAAAAATTTATGATATTTTTTTAAAATATTTAGGTTTCTAGTTATTTTATATTACTATATATAAAAATTTGGCGATTTTTAGGGTAAAATAATTTTATACTATAAAATTTGGGCAAATCAATTTTCAAAAAAAATGGAAATTGGCAAATATTTTTTTGGAAAAAGCATGGAAAATTATCCCTCCTGCGAATATTAGCCCCTAAAATTTTCCCTGCTTTGGAGTGACCACATCAATTTCATAACCACTCATAAACAATAAAGAAACCCAATCTCTGTCTAACCTTCTCAATTCTTCCAACACTAAAATTTTTATTAGACCATGATGAAAAAGGGATGTCTCATTTCCTTCTGTCTTGATTTGAACCTTATCGGACATTTTCCTTAAACTTCTGTATAAATAGAAAGGTAAGTCAAGTGATCTCTTACCTACAAAGTGCAGAAGAAGTCTGAGATGGTATGAGTAGACCATGTGAAATCTTCCTTCACAAGTGAAATATTTTTGAATGACCATCAAAAATAGGGTCACATGCGTCACAGGCTCGTCAATATGCTTGTGCATCGCTATGCAATGTGGGCCACCATAACCCATCACGCAACACCTTATGTGCAGTGGATTTCCCAGCATAGTGGCCTCCTACCACCCCTCCATGAGCTTCAGCCAAGATAACCTGTCTCTCATGTTCTAATACATACCTCTACAATACCTCATATGCTCCCAAGTTATATAATTGACCTACAAAGTAAAATTAGTTGCGCGGACCACCAACTCTTTCTTCTGTTGTATTGAATATTATTTAGGTGTCGTCCCAATTGTCAAGAAGTGAATAATGTCTGCAAAGTGCTCATCAACCACTTTGATAGTGAAAGCATGTGCATTGGTTAACCCTTATTCCAGACTATTTGGCTCGTCTCTATTCTCGATTCGAGACAAGTGATCAGGTCCTGCATTTAGTCTCCCAGCCTTCACAATAATATCAAAGTCATACTCCTGAAACAGCAGCAACCATCTACAAATATTTCCCCCCAACACAGGCTTATTGACCAGGTATTTTAAAGTCGAATGGTCAGTGAACATTTTAAAGTGTCCTCCCAATAGATAGTTCTTGTATTTATGCAGGTGTTTTGAAATCAGCTCCAAAAATAGAAGAAAAGAGATATCAACGCCTTAGAAATAAGCCACTTCGAGCGGGAAACCTCCAATACATTACATGAATGAAAAATTCTTGGATGATTCAAATTACAAGACCTCCTTTCTATATATAGGAGTCCATGGGGCCACAATGTGATCCTACCCGACCGAACAATAATAATTTAAGGGCACAATAATAAGAATATGGGGGTTACAAGGGTACAATAATAACAATAAGGGGGTTACACTAACAACAATAAGGGACTATACTAGTAATATAGGGACCTAACATGCCCCTCTCCTTCAAAAAAGTGTTGTCCTCAACGCTTGATTAGCTTTGGGTGCTTCTGTATAAAATTCTCATCCTCCCATGTAGAATCTTCGGTGGGTAAGTTCTTCCACTTGATGTGATACTCTGAAATTGATCGATTCCATAGCTGTCGAGTTCTTGTTTCCGTGACCGCTTCAGGTTCCAATATGTTTTTTCCTTCCTCATCAAGTTCTGGCAATATTGTTTGAACTGGAATATTTTCACCTATAACCTTCTTTAGCATGAAACATGGAAAATTGGATGCACTCGAGAAGAAGCAGGAAGCTCCAATTTATATGCCATAGTACCAATCTTTTGCAACACCTTGTAAGGACCATAATACTTTGGCAATAATTTATTATCCTTCTTAGCTTGTGTTGTAGCCTAATTCGACTAGCTAAAAGTTCGGATGTTATTATTGCAACTCCTGGGCATCCCATGCATCATTTTGCCAAGACCAATTGAAAAAATACTTGCCCAGTTGAGTGTTAACCAGCAGACTTTGCTCTTTAGTGCAATTCTACCTCGATTGCTCGTTGAATTTGCAAAAGCACGGGGTTTGACTCAAGAATCAAAGAGAAAGTTATCTGTTATAGGAACAGCTTCCCTCAACCTTGGGGATTATGCATTGCCTATGGAGAATATAATCAAAACTACCAAGATTCCTGTATCTTGCTTCACTGGAGGCATGGCACCTGAAGCAGCACTTATTGTTGCTCTCAATTGTGTGGAGTTTCGAACTGGCCAGGAAAGGTTTTTGGTTCTAACTTCCTAGTTTAATTGAGGGGTTGATCTGGTGAGTATTTTTAAAGAAAATTTTAACAATTTTGACTACCTAGACTAACAGCTAGAGAGGAAAGTAGTGGAAGCCAATAAATATTAAAATGAAGCATGCTTTTGTTGAAATCTCTGATGATGAGCGGGGACCTCCCCTTAAATCTTTTTCATTCAAAACAAAAAGCAAAGGAATCATTTCTATGCCTCACAGATCAAATCATCCTTTGAAGGATGATGATTTTCAAGTAACAAAGGGTAGATCCAATCGTAGCCGAGGAAGGTCAATTGTAGTTGATGAGAGTGATGAAGAGTTTGAACCAATAGTTGAAAATGAGAGGAATGTTGTAGCTCCTCTGAGTGATGAAAATGAATCTGTCGGAACTAGGTTGCAACATGAAAAGGTTGTTGATAGAGAGGACATTGTTGAAATTGACCCCAACTTGGAGGAGGAACATGCAGAAGATGATGTCATAGCGAATGTATGACAAAAGTGTGATCGAATAGATGTGACATTGTGTGAGGATATTTATGGCAGTGAGCCATCCGCTAGTAGCATATGTCGTGATAGATACGCAGAAGTGAATGCCAGTACAGCAAGAATTGCAACACAGGGGGACATTGATGCTGCCTGCAACTATAAAAGCTCTATGTTTCAACCAATTTTGGAGCCTTACCAACTTGTGGGGGTTAATTTTTTGTTGTTGCTGCATTGCAAAGGGATTGGAGGAGCTATTTTGGCTGATGAGATGGGACTTGGTAAGAGCATACAGGCTATCATATTTTTATCTCTACTAAAACATTTGGACAAAGATCCAGGTCTCCATTTGGCTGTTCATCCCACTTCTATTTTAGAGAATTGGGAAAGAGAATTTAAAAAAATGGTGCCCTTCATTTACTGTCATTCGATTTCATGGGGCTGGGCAGAAAGACTTATGCAAAAGACTAAATTTTCTTGCAAATTCTGGTGATCAACGTGGTGTTGGTATGCTATTCGCTTTTTGAAATACATAGTGCACAACAGAAAGATGATCGTAAAGTGTCGAAGCAATGAAAAAGGGGAGTCCGAGTATGTACGTTTTACATAGTCAGTTCTGGAGATTGAAGGGGAAGCAGCAAAATCAAAGCATCGAGTTTCAGGGATAAAGAGTATTATATAAGTGTTATACCTTCAAATCGACACTCAAAGTCTGGATTAACAGTCAGAGACAGTGAAGAATTTCGATCGAACGGGGTCGATGCAGCTGTTCTAGACTTTGTTGCAGATAACAGTGGTGGTTTCCCAAAGCAGAAATTCACATATAACATCGAAGTTGGATTAACGACTTGGATCTTCCAGCTCAGATCTAATGGTCTTGCTGTGGCATAAATTAAACGGGTTTTATGAGAAATAGTACCCCCCGCAAATGGTTTGATTTAAACCACTATTAATGAATTCTACGGCTATGATGCATTACGGCATCACTTAGCCTTTCCTCAAAAAACCATCATCAGTGCTCCCGTAGGCGATTATTGGTTTTCAAAAACAATGGGTGATTGTGTCGTCAATACATATGGGTGTAGTGGTGGGACCCAAAATGCACCATTTTCCTTTTTAAACTTCCAATTCAATTTTTGGGTTTTATATTTTATATATATATATATATATATAATATTAAAACAAGATTTTCGTAATTTTAAATAATTCCAAAACTTCCAAGAATCAGTTTCAAAACTGATCATAGTAGTTAGGAAGTTACTTTAGATGGCTGACATAGAAGCAGAACAAAGAAGAGGAGGAAGGTTCCGGTTTTTGGGGGGATCTCCAGAGAGTGATCTTTGTACTGAGATTTCAAGTGATTAATGAAGGAAAAACAAACTTCTAGCATTTGTTGATATGGATATGTATCCTAGTTTACATAATGTATTTTCAGTCCTTGAATAAAATGAAGTATCGAAGCAACAGATCTCTTTTTGCGTGTGTAAATAAGAGTTAAAACCCTTAATAGGCGCTCCTTCATTTTAACTGTTCTTTTCTTTTAATTCTTCTAAAGTTTGAGATGATAGATTTTGTACAGCAGCATATCATTTTGGGCTTTTTCCTTTCATTATTCTTCTGAAAATTTCATTCTATATCAGCAGATAATAGCATTGTGGGTCGTTTATAACATTTGATTTTGAAGATTCAATGATTGAACTCTGGAGGTGATTAAACATGGATCAATATTTATGTGACATAATTATAAGAATGTCTTAATCACGGATTCCTTTTCACAGCCAAGGAATTTTTTCTTAAGGTACAACATTAATTGGCGTCGTTGCCGGGGATCGAAGAAGCGAAGTTCATTTCCCTGGGTTTTATTTCTACTTCCTCTAGTTGTTCAGTGAGGAGGAAGTTCTTGGATGTGTTTACTTTTTACAGAATTCTCATTTTCAAAAAGCCAAACGTGAGGTAAAATACCTTGCAGCAGAAGGTTTCATAATCCCTTATTTTTTATGGTGAAAAAGATTCAGATTTGAAGTTTGGTTGTTTATTATTCACCTGGTGACTCCACTGATGAAGGTTTCATTAGATGAAGAATTTTTCTAGCAAGAAGATGAGAAAGTATCATGGAAAAAACATGTATCAGAATTTCCGTTTTTTAAAGGAGGTTCTATTTTTTACTGTCAGTTTAGTGGTCCATTTTCCCTTTTATATTAAAAGGATTGTTTCCTGCTTTATTTCCTCAGAAGATTACAAGGCCCAAAATGTAAATTCATTGTTGGAAAAAGATGATTTTTCTTCTGCTTGTATTATAAATCTTAACACTAGTGTATCTCCTAAATATGAAAGGAGGGATGATTGTTGTATTACAATCCCTGAAGATAATCAATCACAGTCTGGGCATCAAGGTGATGATTCATCATCTTTGGATGATAATATTTTGCCTCATAAAAAATTGACTGATTTTCAATTCCAAAATAGAGAAATTTCTAAACCCCTGAAGCTGCCCGCTATTCTCCATCAATATCCTTCGAACGGATTCAAGTCCTTGCTAAGTCTCTCCAAGAAGGAGAAGGACATTTCAGCTAAATTACATATCTTGGAATTTGAGTACTTTCTGGAAAATTTTCAAATTATTTATGAAGATGTAGCTTTAAGGATGTTTTTCCATTATTTAAATCAGGATGCTCAGCAATGGTTCCAGTGTTTGGAAGCAGGTTCAATTAATTCCTGACAAGACCTTCAAGATGTATTTCTTACATATTGGGGCGAGAATAAGTCATATGAAAAGCACCTCTTGGAATTATATTCTATCCAAAGGCAAAGCAATGAATCAATTTATGAGTTTAATAGGAGGTTTCAAAATATTTATTTCAGCATGCCAAAAGAAATTTGACCTCCAGAAGCAGCAGCTATGGTCTATTATTTAAATGCTCTTTCTATTGCCTTGGCTTTTCATCTCAAGGAGAGAAAGCCTAGCACCCTGAAGCTGATGTTTCTCTATGCGCAAGAAATCGAAGATAATGTGTGGTCTTGTAGAAATTTTTCCTGCGATGCAGAAAGACCAAGTTTTGTCAAAGATAAGAGGGCTTGTGAGGAAAACATTGGAATTTCCTTACAAGGGAATGTAAGTTCAGAGGTGAATAAAGATTTCCAAAAAGTGTAAAAAGGTTCCTATATTTTTGAAAAACAAGAATCTAATCTTTTTGAAGATTCTAGTCAAAACTTAGTTGCAACAGCTGAACTACACTATGAAAGCATGGAAGACCAATGCAATAATTTTGCAAGTAGTGAAGAAAATAGTTCAGTTCCTCAGACATGTTTGCAAGAGGAGGAAAATTTTCGTCAAGAATTGATATTTTACGAAGAGCATCAGCATTATGGAAAGCAAACCTTGGATTTTTATTTTCAGCCTGAATGCCTGCCTACAGAAAATGGTAGTGAATTTCCTCACACACAATTTCTAATTTAGAATTCAAACAATGAAAGAAGCTGCCATGTTCAAAGAAGTCTACATCAGCAAAATGTTCAAAAAAAGAAGGTGGCTGAAAATTTATTTCATGAGTTCTATGATCCAGTTGCTGAATATATGGAAAATTTCTTTGATCAGCAACAAGCTTTTATGCAAGGGTATGTACAAAGTTTTGTATATGAAAAATTTTCATGGTACATTCCTGTTTTGATTTTTAAATTTTAGCAGTATGAAGGTATGAAATCTAACAAGCAGATGTTGGATTGGTTCCATTGGATGGTTGACTTCACTTGATTAAGTTCAACCATGCTTATATATATAGGAGTTGTACATAAATAAGCTCAGAAGTTGAGCATTCACAGTTGCAGTATTTATAGTTTATCACGTTCAATTCAAGAATAAAGATCCTAGAAGAAGGAGGGTTCAGGAAAGTTTGAAATTTTTAGAGATTTTAGATTGGGAGAAGATTCAGTTTGACTTTACTCCATGCCCAATAAAGGCTACTGATCTACAAGTTCTCAGCACTTTTCTACCAAAATGTTGTCCCCAATTGGAGCCAGATGTTGTAGCCTAATTCGACTAACTAAAAGTCTGGATGTTATTATTGCAACTCCTGGCCATCCCATGCATCATTTTGCTGAGACCAATTGTAAAAATACTTGCCCTGTTGAGTGTTAACCAGCAGAATTTTCTCTTTAGTGCAATTCTACCTCGATTGCTCGTTGAATTTGCAAAAGAAAGGGGTTTGACTCAAGAATCAAAGAGCAAGTTATCTGTTATAGGAACAGCTTCCCTCAACCTTGGGGAGTATGCATTGCCTATGGAGAATATAATCAAAACTACCAAGATTCTTGTATCTTGCTTCACTGGAGGCATGGCACCTGAAGCAGCACTTATTGTTTCTCTCAATTGTGTGGAGTTTCGAACTGGCCAGGAAAGGTTTTTGGTTCTAACTTCATAGTTTAATTGAGGGTTTGATCTGGTGAGTATTTTTAAAGAAAATTTTAACAATTTTGACTACCTGGACTAACAGCTAGAGAGGAAAGTAGTGGAAGCCAATAAATATTAAAATGAAGCATGCTTTTGTTGAAATCTCTGATGATGAGCGGGGACCTCCTCTTGAATCTTTTGCATTCAAAACAAAAAGCAAAGGAATCATTTCTGTGTCTCACATATCAGATCATCCTTTGAAGGATGATGATTTTCAAGTAACAAAGGGCAGATCCAATCGTAGCCGAGGAAGGTAAATTGTAGTTGATGAGAGTGATAAATAGTTTGAACCAATAGTTGAAAACGAGAGGAATGTTGTAGCTCCTCTGAGTGATGAAAATGAATCTGTCGGAACTGGGTTGCAACATGCAAAGGTTGTTGATAGAGAGGACATGGTTGAAATTGACCCCAACTTGGAGGAGGAACATGCAGAAGATGATGTCATAGCGAATGTATGACAAAAGTGTGATCAAATAGTTGTGACATTGTGTGAGGATATTTATGGAAGTGAGCCATCCGCTAGTAGCATATGTCGTGATAGATACGCAGAAGTGAATGCCAGTACAGCAAGAATTGCAACACAGGGGGACATTGATGCTGCCTTCAACTATAAAATCTCTATGTTTCAACCAATTTTGGAGCCTTACCAGATTGTGGGGGTTAATTTTCTGTTGTCGCTGCATCGCAAAGGGATTGGAGGAGCTATTTTGGTTGATGAGATGGGACTTGGTAAGAGCATACAGGCTATCATATTTTTATCTCTACTGAAACATTTGGACAAAGATCCAGGTCTCCATTTGGTTGTTCGTCCCACTTCTGTTTTAGAGAATTGGGAAAGAGAATTTAAAAAAATGGTGCCCTTCATTTACTGTCATTTGATTTCATGGGGCTGGACGAAAATACTTATGTAAAAGACTAAATTTTCTTGCAAAGTCTGGTGATCAATGTGGTGCTGGTATGTTATTTGCTTTTTGAAAGACACAGTGCACAACAAAAATATGATCGTAAAGTGTCGAAGAAATGAAAAAGGGGAGTCCGAGTATGTACGTTTTCCACAATCAGTTCTGGATATTGAAGGGGAAGCAGCAAAAGCAAAGCATCGATTTTCAGGGATAAAGAGTATTATATAAGTGTTATACCTTCAAATCGACACTCAAAGTCTGGATTAACAGTTAGAGACAGTGAAGACTTTCGATCGAATAGGATCGATGCAGCTGTTCTAGACTTTGTTGCAGATAACAGTGGTGGTTTTCCAAAGCAGAAATTCACATATAACATCGAAGTTGGATTAACGACTTGGATCTTCCAGCTCAGATCCAATGGTCTTGCGGTGGCATAAATTAAACGGGTTTTATGAGAAATAGTACCCCCCGCAATTTTTTTGATTTAAACCACTATTAATGAAATCTACGGCTATGATGCATTACGGCATCACTTAGCCTTTCCTCAAAAAACCATCATCAATGCTCCCGTAGGCGGTTATTGGTTTTCAAAAACAATGGGTGATTGTGTCGTTAATACATATGGGTGTAGTGGTGGGACCCAAAATGCACCATTTGCCTTTTTTAAACTTCCAATTCAATTTTTGGGTTTTATATTATATATATATATATATATATTAAAACAAGATTTTTGTAATTTTAAATAATTCCAAAACTTCCAAGAATCAGTTTCAAAACCGATCATAACAGTTAGGAAGTTACTTTAGATGGCTGACATAAAAGCAAAACAAAGAAGAGGAGGAAGGTTCCAGTTTTTGGGGGGATCTCCAGAGAGTGGTCTTTGTACTGAGATTTCAAGTGATTAATGAAGGAAAAACAAACTTCTAGCATTTGTTGATATGGATATGTCTCCTAGTTTACATAATGTATTTTCATTCCTTGAATAAAATGAAGTATCGAAGCAGCAGGTCTCTTTTTGCGTGTGTAAATAAGAGTTAAAACCCTTAATAGGCGCTCCTTCATTTTAACTGTTCTTTTCTTTTAATTCTTCTAAAGTTTGAGATGATAGATTCTGTACAGCAGCATATCGTTTTGGGCTTTTTCCTTTCATTATTCTTCTGAACATTTCATTCTATATCAGCAGATAATAGCATTGTGGGTTGTTTATAACATTTGATTTTGAAGATTCAATGATTGAACTCTGGAGGTGATTAAACATGGATCAATTTTTCTATGACATAATTATAAGAATGTCTTAAGCACAGATTCCTTTTCACAGCCAAGGAATTGTTTCTTAAGGTACAACAGCTTGCTTGAGGGAAATTTGTTTGTATGGTTGTAGCCGTAAAAATACCCAGTCTCCTACATCAAAACTTCTCTCACTGCGATGTTGATCTGCCTGTTGTTTCATTCGATTTTGTGCCAAATTCAGGTTATCCTTTAAGAGTTGGAGAACTTATTGTTGATGCTCGGTGTGATCTTCCACTGCTTGAACCTTCAAATTTTCTCTTAAATATTATGTGATGGATGGTGGATGATATCCATAAAGTGCCATAAATGGGGTCATTTTTGTCGTAGTATGGAAGGAAGTGTTATACCACCATTTAGCTAGAGGTAACCACTTCACCCATTGTGTTTGTTTATCAGATACAAAACAACAAAGATATCCTTCCAAAAATTTATTTACTATCTCAATTTGACAATCGATTGAGGATGATAAGATGATCTATGAGCTAATTGAGTACCCAAACAAGAAAATAACTCCATCCAAAAATTTCCAATAAAAATGGGATCTCTGTCGCTCACAATAACCCTTGGGCTTCCATGTAGCTTTTGAATTCTGTCCATAAATGTAGTAGTAACTGTACTTGCTTTAAATGGATGAGATAATGCACAAAAGTGTGCATACTTGGTAAGTCTATCAACTACCACCATGATGACACTCTTTCCTTCGGACTTAGGTAAACCTGTGATAAAATATATTGAAATCTCCTCCCAACGTTGACTTGGAATGGATAAAGGTTGTAGAAGTCCCGGGGTCTTAATTGTTTCCACTTTATTCTGCTGGCAAACCAAACATTCTGCCACAAAATTTTGAATATCAGATTTAAGGCTATCCCAAAAAAATTCTTTCTTCACCCTGTGGTAAGTTTTTAAAAATCCCGAGTGTCCTCCTAAAGGAGAAGTGTGCAATTCCAGAAGAATCTTTTGTTTTAGTTGGGAATTCTTACAAAGATATAAGCGATCTTTGTACCATAAGGAATCATTTTTCCAACTAAATGTATCAGATGTACTAGGATCTTGCCGCAACTTTTGAATGAGTGTCCATACATCTTTGTCCTTCTTCCATTCATCTCTTGCTTCGGTTATCCAATCTGGTTGGATAATAGAAATGGCACAAAGCAATGCTTCCATCTCTTCATTCTTTCTTGAGAGTGCATCTGCAACAACATTAAGCTTTCCTTTTTTGTAGATTATTTCAAAGTCATAACCCAACATCTTTGTGACCCATTTTTGCTGCTCTTCTGAAGATAGTCTTTGTTCCAAAAATTGTTTAATACTATCATGATCAGTTTTTACCTTGAAGTGTCTTCCCATTAGGTAAGTTCGCCATTTCTTTAGTGCATGCAGTATTGCTAACATTTCCTTCTCATAAATAGGTTTCTGTAAATACTTTCCTTTGATTGGACGACTTTCAAAAGCAATGGGTCTTCCTTCTTGCATTAAAACCGCACCAATTCCATTTCCTGAGGCATCACATTCCACAATAAAAGTTTTCGTGAATTCTGGCGTAGCTAAGACCGGTGCTAGGCACATTGCCTCTTTAAGACGTTCAAAGGCCTTAGTTGCTTCAGGAGTCCATGAAAATGCATCTTTCTTCAATAATGTTGTTAGAGGTGCTGCTATTCTCCCATAATTCTTAACAAACTTGCGATAATACCCTGTTAACCCGAGAAATCCTCGCAACCGCTTTATGGTTGTGGGGACTTTCCATTCCTTAATGGCTTTAATTTTGTTAGGGTCTACTTTAACACCCTCGTGAGATACAATATGACCCAGATATTCCACCTCTTGTACTCCAAAGAAACATTTGGATGTTTATGCATATAATTGTTTCTCCTGCAATAGTTTGAGCACCCTGTCAACATGTTCAACATGATCCTTCCAAGACCTGCTGTAGATTAGTATATCATCAAAAAATACTAGCACAAATTTTCTAAGGAAGGGTTTGAAAATGGAATTCATCAACCCATGAAATGTAGAAGGTGCATTGGTAAGGCCAAAAGGCATGACCAAAAATTCATAATGACCCTCATGAGTTCGAAATGCTGTTTTTGGAATATCTTCAGTCTTCATTCTAATTTGATGATATCTTGAATGAAGATCCAACTTGGTAAAATAAATTGCACCATGTAATTCATCCAATAATTAATCAATCACAAGAATGGGAAATTTATCTTTAATGGTGAGCTTATTGAGCTCCCTATAATCTGGACACATGCGCCATGATCCATCCTTCTTGTGTACCAATACTACAAGAGCAGAGAAAGAACTTTGACTAGGTTGAATTATACCCGCCTCTAACATTTTTGTAATCATATGTTCAATTTCGCTCTTTTGTACATAAGGATATCTATAAGGCCTGATGTTTGGAGGAACACTTTCTGGAATCAAATTAATAGCATTATCGTGATCATGAATAGGTGGGAGTCCTTTTGCAGTTTCAAAAACCTTGGAATGATTGTCCAAGACTTTTTGGAGATCTGCAGAAATAGATTATTTTGATGTTGGAACTTCTAGTGAGCATAATTGTGCAATTATGCCTCGTTGTTCTTTCTTTAGAAGCTTTGTCGTGACATTAGATATTATTATCTTTCCCAGCTTCCCTGCAATACCCCGTAATTCAACTTCCTTTCCTTCTAAAAAAAATTTCAAGAAAAGTTCTTGAAAATTAAAAGCTACCGTCCCCAAAGATTGTAACCATTGTACTCCTAGTACAACATCAACACCTCCCATAGGAATGGAAAGCATTGGACTATTCAATACATATTCCCCCATGGTTAGCTTGATATCATGGCATTTTCCAGAGCAATTTATAGTTCCTCCATTTGCAACCATCACTTGACATTCTGGTGTTGGGTATAGGAAACAATTCAATTCCTTGGCTACCTTACAATGAATAAAATTATGTGTACTACCTGAATCAATCAACACTATTACCTTTTTCTTCTTGATATGTCCTTCTATCTTAAGAATTTGAGGAGTGGTAATTCCTGCCAATGCATGACACGATATGGTCAGACTCATTTCTTCCTCTTCTTGGGTTGGTTCCTAGTGTATATCCTCTTCTTGTTCATTTTCTTCTTCCTCTTCACAATCTATGTAAAATAATTTCTTCTCAGCACACTTATGACCTTTAGTGTATTTTCTATCACAACTATAGCAAAGCCCTTTTGCTCTTTTTTCTTCCAATTGTTTTGGTGTCAACCTTGTAGGTTGTGGAAATCTAGGCGTAGAAACACTTCCTTCTTTATAGAAGTGAGTGGTAGGCTTCCTTGTTGCCATAATTTTACATTCAATTTTTCTTGCCAACCTGAATGCCTTCTCCAATGAATCAGGTTCCAAAACGCGAACTTCATGTTGGATGTTATCCTTTAAATTACCTATGAAGATATCAATCTTGTGTTCCTTTGGAATATCAGTTACCCTTATATTCAATTTTTGGAAGTCCTCAATGTGCTCCCCCATTAAACCCTTTTGTTTGAGATTTATCAATTGGCTAAAGAAGGTGTTGCTCTTTGTATCCTCATAATGTGCTATCATTTCCTCAGTAAAAATTGACCAAGTGACAATTTTTTTACGGGAGCAAAACCATCGATACCATACAAATGTATTTGGTTCTAAATGTAAAGTTGCAATGCGTACCTTTTGTGTGTTTTGCACATTATGGAGATCAAAATATTGCTCCATCTGTAGTATCCATGTTACAGGATCCTTTCCATCAAACTTCCTCATATCCATTTTTGGAATATGGTGGTTCTTCCCACCAACATTAGATTTCATGAAATCACGATTAACATTTATTTTGTTCTCATCATGAGTTTCCTCTACTATCTTTTCACCATTAGGAAACATTTCTTGTATCAACTTTGTCAAACCTTCCATGTCTGCTTTTAGATCATTCTTCATGTTTTCCATTTTCTCAACGATCTTAGCTTCCATGTCATCCATCTTAGATTCCATTTCAGCTTCCATGCTATCTATCTTAGATTACATGCCATTCTTAAAACCATCCATCTTAGATTCCATGCCTTTCTTCAAACCATCCATCTTATTTTCCACACCTTTCTTCAAAACTTCCATGTCATTTTTTGTTGCTCTTTGCGAGAGAGAAATTTGTTGCACTTGCTCTTGTAATTTTGATATGTCATGTTTCCATTCTTCGTCTTCATGAGTCATAGTAGAGCTTTCTAAAAGCTTAATGAGTGTTGAATTATTTTTAGGGGCCATTTTAGAATCCAATACTGATATTTATTCTACAATATGCCCTTGGAATCAATTCAACTTGATTCTTCAAACAAGACTTATGCAATTCGGAAAAACAAATACACACCTTTTACTTGCTTTTGAGGAGATCGTTATTGAAATTGAATTTTCTCTATAATTATGGATCCTCAATATCTGAAATTCAGCCCTGTAGTAGCCCTCTAAAGATTCTTTCAAATTCCATAGGTTTGATCTGATTTTTATTCTTCAAGGCAAAGTTATGTCCAATCTCCCACAAGGACCCAATTTTGGACTCGTTCAGTAGAGCGAACTTGTATGACTTGCCACGTATCAATGTTTCCTCCTTTGGCTCTGAAATTGATAGATCAAAAACTACAGTCCGTGTGATTGTGGCCACTTTTTACATCATTCCAATCCGATGCTCAGAGAGAGATCTATGAATATTTTCCCACGATCACCTCTTTGAGATGAAATTCAGAAGCCTCAAAAATCTCTAACTTCCACAGATCATATCTCCGAAAATATTGCGAACCAATATCTGAAACTTTGCGATGATTTTCCTCATGATTGCATCTTCGCACTCTAAAAATTTCATCTTCTGAACCTTCGTAGAAAAAAAAGTATTATGAAAATACCAAGATGACCTGTTTAGGTTAAATTCAAGAGCCTGCAAAATTACCTAACTTGCACAGATCATATCTCCAAAAATATTGCAAACCAAGCTTTGAAAATTTTCAATGATTTTCCTCAGGATTTTGGCTTCTCACTCTAAAAATTTTAGATTTTGATCCTTCGTACAAAAAAAGGTATAGCGAAAATTCCATGATGACCTGTTTGGAGCAGTGAAACCCTAGAATCTCAAAGCTCTGATACCAAATGTTGTGAAACCAGCTCCAAAAATAGAAGAAAAGAGATATCAACACCTTAGAAATAAGCCACTTCAAGGGGGAAACCTCCAATAAATTACATGAATTAACAATTCTTGGATGATTCAAATTACAAAACCTCCTTTCTATATATAGGAGTTCATGGGGCCACAATGTAATCCTAGTGGGGCCATAATGTAATCCTAGCCGACCTAAAAATAATAATTTAAGGGCACAATAATAACAAATATGGGGGTTACAAGGGTACAATAATAACAATAAGGGGGTTACACTAACAACAATAAGGGACTATACTAGTAATATAGGGACCTAACAGCTGAGCATACACCATTGCCAGTCCTTCGCGTTTGGTAGTAGAATAGTTGCACTCTGCGCTAGAGAGTTTCCTGTTAGCAAAAGCAATCAAATGATCAATGTTTCCTTCTCCTGGCTACGATAAGACAACCCGAAGAGCTATTCCTGATGCATCCACATGAACATGAAAGACCTTAGCCCAATATGGAAATATTAGAATAGGTGCAGTGGCCATATTTTCCTTCAACAACTCAAAAATTTTCTGACACTCTTCATCCCAGAAAAAGGACACATCCTTCTTTAGTAGCTTTTCCATTGGCGCAGTGATCAAGGTGTACCCCTTAATAAAATTTATGTAGTAACCTGTGTGCCCTAAGATGGAGCACAGTTATTTCTCATTAGTGGGGACTACTAAATTGATGATAACTGCAATCTTGGTTGGTTCAACCATCAATCCATGCTGACATACAATGTGGCCTAACAAGATTCCAAAAGGTACGCAGAATATACACTTCTTCAAGTTCAGCGAAATTTGGTGTTTCCTGCAGGTATCCAACATCATGTGCAGGTTTGACGCATGCTTCTTTACCAGTCTGAATATTGTCCAATCATCAAAATATACCTCCATAAACTTATGGATGAATTCTTTGAATACTACTACAACTACGCGCGAGAAAATGGAAGGGGAATTCTTCAATCTGAATGGCATGATGATGTACTGGAAAGAGCTCAATTTGATTTCAAAGGTAGCCTTATTGTAGTCTTTAGTTTCAATTCTAATCTGAGGGTACTCCAAAAATCCATTAGTGAATGAGTACGCTTCTTGACCTCCCACATTATCCAAGATTTCATCGGAGAATGGTGTAGGGGAGGGATCATGTACCCAAGCATCATTCAGCCTGTGCAGGTCTACGCAGATCCTTATCTATCCTTTGGTTTTCTTTTCTTAGACTGCCATTGAGCTTATCCAACTAGACTGTTCTATGGGCTCAATGATACCTGTGGCGACCATCTTATCTAACTCCTCCTTGAATTTATACTTATATTTAGGGTTCAGTCGATAGGGTCTCTTCTTGATAGGACGTACATCTAGTTTCAAGGTGATCCTCATAACACCCAGATCTCCTAGAATTCCCTTGAGCTTAGAGAACTTCATAGGAAATAGATCCTGATATTTGGTCAGTAGCTCCGCAATCTTTCCAACAGTATCATCGTCCTAGTAATCCACAATTTTGGCCAACTTGGGCTTCTCCTCTGTCCCAATGTTGACTTCCTTCAACTTCAATGGTTTTGTAACATCCACTGTCTGTAATGAGGGCCATGCAATTGCACGTTATCCTTTATATTCTGGGATTGTATTATTCCTAGGATCTTTGTCACTGTCCTCTACTAAAAAATTTCTACAGTTGGCAATATCTTGCATCTGTACATCCCAAGTTGGCGTAGCACATTCCTTATGAGGTAAAGACTCATAAAAGACAAGGGAATATATATCCTGTAGAGCTTCGTCCAGTTTCTCCATCCCTCTAACTATCCCAGTGGCACGTGCATTGGTGAAGCTCTGTAACTAAATACCAGGTGGTGGGCACCTACCCTAATGCATGAATAAACATATGGACCCACTCATTCTAGGTCCTTTCATTCCATACCTCCATCCACATAGCCAAGTGCTTGCGTGGATCCCCATGGCTATAAAATAGCTCCATGGGTGGGTTGACTAGAGGTTAAAAGTGTAGGATCATCATCTTTCGACATTCCCCCCAGTCCTGGAAATCCCCTTTGTATATTTTCCACCATCACGCAGGGGTTGCATGCATAGCCAAGTCAAGTGCCCAAAATCTTCGTTCCTCGGGGACATATTTTTCCAATGCTTTGATAAAATTATTTAACACTACTAGAACCATCAAAGTAAGGTAGTTCTCTTACCTCTGAGAAGATTCACCGGAAGATCTTTATGATCTTAAGGCAACGCAGCACAGATACGTCTTGCAATCGATTCTGCCAATTTTCGATCTCGATTTTTGAATCTGAGAATCATGATCTATCTTTTCCCAATTTAACATTCCATCAGTTGTAGGGTTGACCCAATCATCATCCCACGCAGTTAGTTTGTAAATATGGTCAACTTCCTCCTCATCATGCACTGGCTTTATATATCTTTCACCTTCTACTAGATCCAGAGGGACTATTACCCACGCACCATCATTTTCAAATGTCATGCTCCTCTTTTTCAGGTTGATGATACCTCACATGTCAATAGTCCAATCCAGTCCTAATAGTGTAGGGTAAGGGTCTGCATCATCCATAATCTGGATTACTTCGAAGTCTGCATATACTTTAACTCTCGCAATGTCTACCACAACCTTAGGCAGCCTTCCCAAGGGGATGATATTTTTCTGGTTAGCCATACATAATTCAATGGTGGACCACTCCAATTTGGGTTCTCCCATCCTCTACTAGGTTTTTGTGGGCAAGACATTGGCATTAGATCCCAGATCTAAGATGACTTGATCCATTTCATGTTCTTCAATCTATGCAGTCATATGCATCTCTCGAGCAGTCCTTTTCTTGTTCTTATAAACCTTGTTCACAGTCTTAATCTCCATCTTAGGGGCTTCCTTTTATGCATAGATATCTATCAATTCTTGGAGATTCTCTACCACCTTCTGGTTGCGCAGTAACTTCATGCAGGCTTGAAGGAATGGCTTGACTGCTTCATCAACTTTTGCATCCATGGCAGCTTTTGATGGTAATTCTTCTACCGCAGCAAAATCCCTTCTAAACTCTATAAAAATTCCTTCTCTTTGTTCAGGTCTAGGCCTTCGTTCTTGTCAAATGCCTTTCTGATCTAGGATTTTGTAGCAGCTTGCTCCGCAGGTCCTCCTTTGGCCATACCACTATGCGTTATTACATTTACGCTAGGGCCATCATCGTTTGGCTAAGCTTTGACCATTTTCATATTCTTCATAGGATTTTGTTGCTTTTCTTGCATCTTAGCTATTAGAATGGGGCATTCCTCAATTACGTGATCAAATTTCCTACATTACCTACAAGAATTCCACGCAGGCTTAAGGCAATCATGTGCGTAATGTTCTGGATCTCCACAGTTATAGCATATTAGTTTCCCTCTTCCTCGACCTATGCCTCCTCCTCTCCCCCATCCCCTTCCTCGACCTACGCCTCCTCCTCTCCCCCCTCCCCTTCCTCTTACCAGGGATCCTCCATGTCCAGAGGGAGATGCTAGTGAAGAGTTTTTAGCCTACACCCTGTACAGGTTCACATTGTCTATCATTAGCTCATACGTCTGGAAGTGGTGCTCATCATGACCAACCGAGGAGTAGAATCTACAATATTGTTGCTTCAATTCTGGCACATAGACCCCCAGCCATGGGCAGTGGTCAGTATCATGTTGGCCATCTACCCGACAATCAGCGCACCACAAGGTGGGGTTGCTAGGCCCCCCAACCTCCCTAGACTGCAACAGATTCGTTCCTCCAGCTCGCAAGTAATCCGTAAACACAGGGCACTGATCTTTGGTGTTGCCTACTCCTTTGCAACGAATTCACCATACATCTGCGCCAACCTCTTTACCCTTGTCTCTTCGTAGGTTCTGTATCTCTAAGTGCATAGATTCCAACTGACTTTGAATTTGCAGAATCCTAAGGGGAATATCTTCTCTAGGTGCAAATTCCAAATTCATAGCGATATCTAGGGCTTCAGCCTGAGTAGTAATATTTAGTTGTCCTAGAGGACCACGTATATGGGGTAACAACATGGCGATGAACCATTTCCTATGTTGGTCATCATCGTAAAAAAATCCTCCATCGTTGATAGTGTTGGGTATGGAGCTTGATTATCTTCTTTATTTTGTATCACAACATTGGACCCATGATCTTAACAATGTGGAAACGCCGCCCGTAATTGTACGCTGCCTAGGGGGTCAGGGGGCGGCGTAAAAGTATAGTAATTTCTATTCAATGTGGGTCATTCATTAGGTGGATGATCTGACAGTAGAAATTATGTTTGATTTAGGTTTTTTTTCCCTAGAAAGCAACCCCTAATTTTGTATGAGGGTATTATATTACGGTTGTGTATCATATGTGTATTCTCAGAGCGAGAAACAAATAGGGATACTGTGAGAGATAATAGAGGATATTACAGTGGATTTGTTGTAGGTTGTGTCTCTTCATTTTTCTAGATAATAGAAAGGAAGGACTGGCTGTTCGGGGTGGACATAGCCCAAATTGGGTGAACCACGTATATCTGTGTCTCTCTGATTTTATGTATTTTGTGTGTTTGTTTTTTCCGCATATTTTATGTGTTGCATTGCTCTGTAATATATAATTTTCTAACATATAGTTTTCTTCAGTCGTTGATCGGCTTCCCAGGCTAATTCTTTTGCTCCTTGCTTAAAATATTTTAGCTCCACCACTACCTGCGCATAGGACTTCGGCTTTTTGAACTGTTGCTTTAGTTCCTTCTTGATATCATCGATAGTAGGAGCGATGTTTTGTTTCAGATATCCCATAAACCAGTCTAGCGCGCGACCTTCAAAATCCATGGCCAGATGCGCTATTTTCATAGTGTCAGTATTAACATTCTGTGCAGTCCATACTACATTAGCTAAGAACCAGAACCGATCTATGTCCTCATCCTCTGCACCCCTAAAGGTGGGTAGCTTCATGTGTGCAGCCATATCGTCTGTAGGTGGAGGTGGCGGCGGGGTAGGAGATGTCTTATTCCTATGCGAATTCGAGTACGGTGTAGCAAGAGGGCTACTTGCAGCGCGTGTAGCCTTAGTTTCTTCTAGATCTAGTGGATCCCTCGGCGAGTTGTATGCAGCTCTTTCCCCTTTCTCATTGACTCGATAATACTTCCCACTGCATGTGGTGCTTTCAATCTGTTCATATTTCATTCACTCGGTGTGGCTGCACATAACACCTTTTTTGCTCAATAGCATCTTAATCAGTAAAGGTAATGTTCCCAAGAATTTACCTCTCAAACCCTTGAAAAATATTCTCTCATCTTCAAATTACGACACGAATTGATCTACCGCAAACTCTGTCACAAATCCACCCAAGATACTATCAACTAATCCTCCATCGTTGGTAGTGTTGGGTATGGAGCCTGATTATCTTCTTTATTTTGTATCACAACATTGGACCCCTGTTCTTAACAAGGCGGAAACGTCGCCTGTAATTGTACGCTGCCTGGGGGGTCTAGGGGGGCAACGTAAAAGTATAGTAATTTCTAGTCAATGTGGGTCGTTCATTAGGCGGATGATTTGACGGTAAAAATTATGTTTGATTTAGGGTTTTTTGCCCTAGAAGGCAACCCCTCATTTTGTATGAGGGTATTATATTACGGCTGTGTATCGTATGTGTATTCTCAGAGCGAGAAACAAATAGGGATATTATGAGAGAGAATAGAGGATATTACAGTGGATTTTTTGTAGGTTGTGTCTCTTCATTTTGCTGGATAATAGAAAGGAAGGATTGGTTGTTCGGGGTGGACGTAGCCCAAATTGGGTGAACCACGTATATCTGTGTCTCTCTGATTTTATGTATTTTGTGTGTTTGTTTTTTCCGCATATTTTATATGTTGCACTGCTCTGTAATATATAATTTTCTAACATATAGTTTGCTTCAGTCATTGATCGGCTTCCCAGGCTGATTCTTTTGCTCCTTGCTTAAAATATTTTAGCTCCACCACTACCTGCGCATAGGACTTCGGATTTTTGAACTGTTGCTTTAGTTCCTTCTTGATATCATCGATAGTAGGAGCGGTGTTTTGTTTCAGATATCCCATAAACCAGTCTAGCGCGCGACCTTTAAAATCCATGGCCATATGCGTTATTTTCACAGTGTCAGTATTAACATTCTGCGCAGTCCATACTGCATTAGTTACGAACTAGAACCGATCCATGTCCTCATCCTCCGCACCCCTAAAGGTGGGTAGCTTCATGTGTGCAGCCATATCGTCTGCAGGTGGAGGTGGCGGTGGGGTAGGAGATGTCTTATTCCTATGCGAATTCGAGTACGGTGTAGCAAGAGGGCTACTTGCAATGCGTGTAGCCTCAATTTCTTCTAGATCTAGTGGATCCCTCGGAGGGTTGTATGCAGCTCTTTCCCCTTTCTCATTGACCCGATAATACTTCCCACTGCATGTGGTGCTTTCAATCTGTTCATATTTCATTCACTCGGTGTGGCTGCACATAACACCTTTTTTGCTCAATAGCATCTTAATCAGTAAAGGCAATGTTCCCAAGAATTTACCTCTCAAACCCTTGAAAAATATTCTCTCATCTTCAGATTACGACACGAATTGATCTACCACAAACTTTGTCACAAATCCACCCAAGATACTATCAACCCAGTGATCTACGGTATGGGTGATTTTGTTATAAGTCTTCTCCAATTGTTGGATCAATTCAGGGGTCCACTGTATAACCCTATCATTCTTCCAATAGGTCTGGAACTCCGCCAATCTCGACAACCACTCCTGTAACTCGTGTGCGAAGGTCACAAAGAAGATCTAGTGCACATCTGCGAAGATATACTTATTCTTCCACTTTTCAGTAGACAACTTCTTACTCCTGTTTTCTTTTAGGGAAAACTCCTAGATCTACTTTTCGAACCACTCGTCAATTTCAGATTTTTTTGGGTTCCACAAACCCTGACTCATCACCTGATCTCTCTCTCAAAATTCTCCTAGTCCTGGAAACGGAACCATTTTTTGGTTTGAGGGGTCTTGACCCAGGTTCAGATTTGAGTTTAACCAACAAACCCCTATACTACCGACCCTTTCGGAAATGACCTGCTTGCACAAGTCAATGTCTCACCCGAAGTAGTATGGAGGGTGCTGGAACCAGATTTCTGCACCCTGAGAGAGATATTTTAATGAAGTGGGTGCCTTTAGATATAGAACAGACCTACGTTGAGAACGCCCTAACCAGAAACCCTTAACAATATACTTAGCAGAATAACTTGTGCACAACCCATAAATCATAGGATAATCAATTAATAAGAGAAATATAACCCACTATTACCAGATATATTCATTCATCGGTATTTTAAGCATCTAATACATGAGCGCAATAACTTAACTAACAACATTCAATACCACGAAAAATAACGAGGAAATAACATGCAGTGCAACTCATAACATATCATAGAAACATTTAATATCAACAAAACATCCTTCCATTCATTAATACCTCAGATTCTTCTTACAGACTCTTTCACATACCCATGCACACAGCCAATGGGGTCCGCACACAGAAGAACTTAGGGTCTCCGTGCACACAGCCAGCAGGAGCCCTTACCCAGACAAGTTCACACAAAATCCTCAGATTAGATCTATCATGACAACATACCATAATCTTACTTCAAAACTGACTCCTCGACTCATCCTAGACTCTTATTTATATATTTATCCTGCGCTATACTAGGGTCCACAAACCATGGTTTACAACCCCTAGATATACTTTTTTTCCCATTGCAATGCATGAGGGACTTTGACCCACCCCAAATTCCCTTAACTTGTGTTGCACACGACTAAACTACTCAAAATATTACAAAATTATATCCAAAATTGCATTCAATGGACCCCGCTCCAACACTCGTCGAGTCATGTTACAGTGTTTTATTCGTATTCACATCGCATTCATCCCATTTTTCTCATATTTGGCCTCCAATTATACTGCTCTATCTATGAAAATCCTTCTTCTAAGTAATTGACCAACCCCTCTGAATCGATTCAGTCGCTGCCATGACAACCATGCATATTATTCTCTGACAAGGGAAGTCGTTAGTTCCCCACTCATATTATCCCTCCATTATCATCCATGGTTTCATTCCATTAGTCACATTACTATGATCCTCGTGCTTTTTTTTAGGAATCTTCATTGCCTCAACTTTGGCGGGCCCTCTTCTGTCAACTTCAACACATTTATTCTAGGAGAGTGGTCTAGAGGGTGTTGTACCTTGGTTCCATCCTTCACCATTGTTCAGTGCCTCGATTCAATTAAAGGGAATTGTCATTTCCCTTTGACTTAGTTTTTTCTCGCGTGGTCAACTTCAACTCTTTACCACACGATTGAGAATCATACACTTGATGGTTCAGTGATCCAGCAAATTGTACCAGCATTTCCCAAGTGTGTGTGATATTATCTAGACCTCATGAGGGAGTGGCCCTTCAGGTATCCCACCACATGCCTAAATAAAAAAAGAATATTATCCAGCCTCAAATTTAGTTACATAGATTTGACTGGTTTGGTGTCCACCGCTTTCAGCACCCACAGCGTGCATGTCTCCATCAGATGGCCCATTCATATTTTCATAGAAATTTTCTATTCAGTAGGGCTTCTTTGGTTGTGATCTCCCCTTACCATGTCATCTTTGGAGGAATTATATCCCATGTACTCATATCAGCATATGTTATTGTATTCAGTCTTGGCCTTTTTTTTCTAGGCACATTATATATATGGGACTCATTGTATCATTGTATCACTTTCTGGCACATTATTGCCAGCATATCATGTATCATGTATCTTGTACTTTATATCTCGGTCCCACATTTTTGGGTACATCATTGTTATTTGTATTGATTTATCTTGATGGGTATGGGTATTCCTCCCCCAAATCATTTAAGATTATTAACTCCAAAATAAAAGGAGACTTATATCATAATAGTAGGTCTCGCCCACTCCATTCCTCCATCCTCCCTTGCCTTGCTTTAACTCTCTCTCTCTCTCTCTCTCTTTCCTTGGGTGTCTCGTGAAAGTGCAACCTATAACATATTTTGGTCATATGATTTTCTCCTGACGCTCTTACTTTGGGGGGCAATTTGTTATCACTCAAAAAATGATCACCTAACCATTTCTTACTAGGCAGATCGAAATACACCTTGTAGGATTAATTTTACCATGGTAAAATCATTTTCACCTTAATAAATAATTTAGTAAACCATTTTTCCTAAATTACTTCTCATTAAAATTCGAAAACCACATGAAAATAATTGAATAAATCAATATTTATTTAATTTTCTCTAGAAATCATTATTTAATATTTATTTCTTAATTAATTTTGACTTAATCACCTTGGAATAATTAAATAAATCATTATTTATTTACTATTCCTTATTTATTCCATATTTTCCTTATGAGAGCATTATTAAACCATTATTTAATATTTTTTTCTTTCTTATTTCTCACAAAGTAATTAATGAATCATTCGTTTTTTTTAATTACTTCAACCACTTTTTAAATAAAGGTATTTGACCATTTTGAATATATTTTCCCTCTCCAAAAAAATATAATAAAGCATTCCCAATGTCTATATTTTGATTTGGTCAATAATATTTTATGATTTTCTGATTCCTAATTTAGCTCAATACTTTGTTATAAATAGACGGTTTTCCCATTCATTCTTCACCTTGATCATTCTCATCACCACCACTATCATCTTATCGCATTTGAGCTCCCACTTGAGCTCAAGTCATTTTTGTTTTCTTCCCATTGCAAAATTGAGAGAGTGAAACAGACCTCTGAAGAACAAGGGCATTAAAAGGACCCATCCCACAGAGGGGGATCTATAGAACCAAATTTATAAGTTATCCTCACTAGGTGTTTCATTTACATTAATAAAAACAATTTATTTACTTGATACATTGTGTACTAAACTGTTCATTTTTGTTGTTATATGTTTTGGGTTGCATATGATATTTTGATGCAGGTTTTTTCTTATTTTTCATTACAAATCTGAAGTGTAAACAACCATACTTTGTTGTTATGGTCACTTTTCACCAGTGATTTAATTGAGGCATTTTTTGTACACTTGCTAAGAATTTTCATACTAACACTAATGATCAACCTTCCAGCTCTACTCAACCTACTTTAGATCTTCCTGAAGTAATAATTCCAACTGCTCAATTGACTATCAAACCTCCTAAAGGAGCGACTCATAAGTCAACATTTAATCCTCATGCAAGAGCTACACAAAATTACAAAATAGTTGAGGATTTATCTCAAACTCCTTCATCTATGTCATCTCTTGAGGTGTTGCAGAGTTTTCCTCCAAAAAGAAAGTTTTACTAGCAATAATTGTAGGAGTAGATCCTTCAGATTTGAATCTTGTTATATTTAATCATGAAAACCATACTCCTAAACTTCCGCCCCAAATGGAATGCATGATTCATGTTATCGTTAGAAGTAAAACTATCCACCGCACAATCGTAGATGAAGGTGCCTCAACTTGTATCATGTCGCTTTCATGTTAGAAACCCATTGGTTCTCCACAACTTAATCATTCACCTACAACCATTAAGGCTTTTGATAGAAGAGGATATAAACCTTGCAGGATCTGGAATTCATTACAAGTAGAATTAGTTGGAAAAACAGTGTTTGTATAAATTGAAGTCATTGACAGACCTTTAAATTATAACCTTTTATTGGGACAAACATGGACTTATGCCATGGAAGTTGTGGTCTCAAACTATTTTAGGATGATTTCTTTCATTCACCAGGGGGGCATTGTGGACATAGATCAACTTTCCTTTTTTTTTTTGTTGATTCCCAAACTACTGGGATTATTCCACTTGTGGGTGAATCCCCACACCCTTATCAACATGTTGGGATAGGATTGCTTAAAAATTCATCCTTAATGGGAAATTTTATGCTCCCTCCTCCTAAAATTCCCAATTTGGTTTCCCCGATCAATGTGATTTTTTCTTATACTATTCCATATGATCCCTGGATAGTACCTGACATCCCTAACATTGACTCATTTGGTGATTGTATGCCACTCAGACCCGTCGAGCTAGAGTATGAAACTATTTACTTGGCCTCTTTGGAAAATTCTGATATCGATACCTTAGTAAATCTATTTGATCATTCCCAAGGTTCAAGTTCGAATTATAACCCTTTTGAAAATATATTTTCCACTGATGAAAGCATCATGGAGATCATGATGTCAGAAGAAACACCATGGGACGATAGTCATCATTGGCCATGTTTGCTTGAAATCCTTGAGAAAATATTGAATACTTTTATTCACCCAACGTTACTGAGACACTTTAGGGTTCTATATCTACTCATGAGGTGAATTTCAAGAATAATTTAGCAAATATTGAGGAGAACATACCCCTAAATATTTTTATCAAACTTGGAGTTATTGAAAATGTCCATATTGGTGCATCTTGTTCTCATGAAGAGATTAATATTTATAAGGACCTTTTCCAAAAAAATTGTGGCGTATTCACTTGGACATAAGAAGAGATGTCATTCATAGATCCGAACACTATGGTACACAAGATTAAAACCTATCTGGATGTTAAACATATTTGACAACGTTTACATCTGGTTCACCTGAAGAAATTTTCTTCTAGAAAAGTAGAAGTTGAAAAACTTTTATATGTTGGTTTTATCTATCATGTTCCTTTAGCCGATTGGGTTTCAAATATTGTTCCCGTTATGAAGAAACAAGGTATGATCCAAGTATGTTTCAATTATAGGGATATTAACCATGCTTGTCCCAAGAACAACTACCCAGCCCATTTCATCGGCCAAATTGTCAACAATTGTTTCAAAAGTTGAGTTTTCTCATTTATGGATGGATACTTTGGTTATAATCAGATCTAGATCCTACCATAAGACCAACATAAAAAAAATAATAAATAATAATAATAAAACATTTTTCCATGTGGTACATTTTCCTACCATAAACTTCCTTCCGGTTTGAAGAACATTGTTGCAACCTTCCAAAGGGCAAAGGACTATTCTTTCCAATACATCAATAATATAGTGCAACCTTATTTAGATTATTTTCCTTCCCACTCTAAACATCGTGAAGATCATCCAATACATCTTAGAGTGATATTCCTACATTTTTTACATTATAACATAAGATGAAATCCACACAAATATGTATTTTGTGTCCAATCTGTTCGACTTATAGGATTTTTATTGTCCTAGAATTGGATACACATTGATCCTATGAAAGTCCAGCCAATCATTGATTTTCTTTCTTCCTCTTCACTCTTTCAGTTACAACGCCTTCAAGGGAAGGCCAAATTTCTATGTAGATTTGTCCCTAATTATGCAGAAATTACAAAAGGATTTACTTTCTTACTGAAAAAAGGGGTTCCTTTCCATTTAGATCACACTACTAAAAAGGCTTTCGATGCTTTGAATAATGTGTTAGCTCAAGCATATTTATTATATCCCCATGTCTATAAATGAGACTATTTCCTCTATTTAATTGGGGAAATTACCACAATAAAAATGGTTCTAGTACAAGAAGATAACATAAGAGATGAATGCCTTGTATATTACTTGATCTGAAACTTGATTGAGACTGAATCCAAATGCTCACACATCAAAAAGTTACCTTTGGAAGTTATGCAATCTATCCAGATATTTCGCCACTATATCCTGCTTCGGAATACTATTGTAGCTTCTGATTGCAACCCTATGACTTACATTTTGTCACTTCAATTTTTGGGGGGGGGATACTCGAAATGGATAGTTATCCTCCAAGAGCTTGATTTGGAATTCATCAAATCCAAATCTACAAAATTTGTAGTATTTTTTGAATTGATTTGCGACCCTCTCTCCTTTGAGTCAAAATCGACAATTGATTATTATATTAAAGATGAAATTTTATTTCCGATTGACTCTTATGATCACTAGTATGGAGATAGCATCATTTATCTCGAGACCCAAACTTTTCAGCCTGACACTACTCATTCTTTTCCGTGTCAAATTTGATACTAGGCTTTCCAATACATCATAATTGGTGACAATATTTACCACCACGGTGTTGATTCGATATTTCAATGTTGTCTTACTCATGAGCAAGACAAGAAAGCTTTGAATGGCTGTCATTTTGTAGCATGTGGAAAACACATGTATGGCTATGCAACCGCCCAAAAAAAATTATGTGTTGGTTATTTTTGGTAGACCATGTTTCGAGATTGTATTTTGGCAGTCCAAAAATTTCACACATGTCATATTTTTAATAGGAAATATTATGCTCCACTTTCTCCTAAGGTTTGAATTTGAATTCTAACCCTTTCTAAAAAATATTTTCCACCGATGAAAAGATCATGGAGATCATGATGTCAGACGAAACACCATGGGATGATAGTCATCATCGATCCTATCTGCTTGAAATCCTCGATAAAAATCTTGAATAATTTTATTCACCCAACGTTACTGAGATGCTTCAAGGTTATATATCTACTCATGTGGTAAATTTAAAGAATAATTTATCAAATATTGAGGAGACCATACCCCTCAATATTTATATCAAACCTGGAGTTATTGAAAATGTCCATATTGGCGCATCTTGTTCTCACGACGAGATTAAGATTTATAAGGACATTTTTCAAGAATTTTGTGACGTATTCACTTGGACATATGAATATATGTCATCGATAGATCCAAACATTATGGTACATGAGATTAAAACCTATCTAGATACTAAACCTATTCGACAACGTTTATGTTTGGTTCACCCGAAGAAATTTGATTCCATAAAAGCATAAGTTTAAAAAATTTTGCACGTTGGTTTTATCTATCATGTTCCTTTAACCGATTGGGTTTTGAATATTTTTCCCGTTATGAAGAAACGAGGTATGATCCATGTATGTGTATATTATAGGGATATTAACCGTGCTTGTCCCAAGAACAACTACCCAACCCATTTCATCAACCAAATTGTTGACGATTGTTCTAGAAGTGAAATTTTCTCATTTATGGATGGATCCTCTAATTATAATCAGATCTAGCTCCTTCCATAGGACCAACATAAAAGTTTGTTCATTGATTCATGGGGTAAGTTTTCCTACTGTAAAGTTCCTTTCTGTTTGAAGAATGCTAGTGCAACCTTCCAAAGGGAAATGAACTATGCTTTACATGATATCAGTAATATAGTGCAACCTTATTTGGATGATTTTACTTCCCGCTCTAAACATCATGAATATCATCCAATACATCTTAGAGTGATCTTCCTACATTGTCAAACTTATAACACAAGATGAAATCCACACAAATGTGTTTTTTGTGTCCAATATATTCGACTTATAGTATTGGTAGTGTCCAAGAATGGGATCCGCATTGATCCTATGAAATTCCAGGTAATCATTGATTTTCCTTCTTCCTCTTCACTCTTTCAGTTACAACGCCTTCAAGGGAAGGAAAAAATTCTATGTATATTTGTCCCTAACTATGCAGAACTTAAAAAAGGATTTACTTTCTTACTAAAACAAGGGGTTTCCTTCCATTTGGATCACACTGCTAAAAATTCTTTCAATGCCTTAAATAATGAGTTAGCTCGAGAATATTTATTATATCCTCCTAACTATAAATGAGACTATTTCCTCTATTTAGTTGTGGAAATTACCACAATTGCAATGGTTATGTTACAATAAGATAACATAGGAAACTAACACCCTTTATAATACTTGATGTGAAACTTGACTGAGACTGAATCCAAATGCTCACACATTGAAAATTTAGCTTTGGAAGTTATGCATCTATCTAGATATTTCACCACTATATCCTACTTTGGAAGACTATTGTAGTTTCTGATTGCAACCCTATGACTTACATTTTCTCACATCAATTATTGGGGGGGGAATACTCGAAATGGATAGTTATCCTCCAAGAGCTTGATTTTGAATTCATTAAATCCAAATCTAAGAAATTTGTAGTATTCGTTGAACTGATTTGTGACCTTACCTCCTCTGATTCAAAATCGAAAACTGATGATTATATTGAAGATGAAATTTTGTTTCTGATTAACTCTTTTGATCCCTATTATGGAGATATCATCATTTATCTCGAGACCCAAACTTTTCATCCTGACACTACTCATTCTAATCAGTGTCAAATTCGATACTAGGCTTGCCAATTCATCATAATTGGTGACACTCTTTACCGCCATGGTGTTGATTTGAAATTTCAACGTTGTCTTACTCATGAGGAGGCCGAGAAATTTTTGAATGGCTATCATGTCATAGCATGTGGTGGACACGTTTTTGGCTATGCAACCAACGAAAAAAAATTGTGTTGGTTATTTTTGGCCAACCATGTTCGAGATTGTATTTTGGTCCAAAAAAATCATGCATGTCATATTTTTAATAGGAAATCTTGTGCTCCACTCCCTCCTATACATCTAGTTATTATCATTGGACCTTTTTTCAAATGGGGCATTCACTTTCTGACTTGTAACCCTCTTTCGGCTAGGGGGCATGCCTACATTATCGTTGTTGTAGACTAATTTAAAAAATGGGTCGAATTGATGTCTATGTTTGACAACAGTGGAAAAATTGTTGCATTATTCCTTTTCAATTATGTTATTTCCTGATTTGGTGTGCCTCAATCCATCGTTACAGACCATGGAACACATTTTCAAAATTATATGATGTCTGAAATTATTACTAAGTTGGACCTTCAAGATGATAGCTCAACTCCATATTACCCACAAGCTAACGAGAAATTAGAAGCCATTAATAAGGTGTTGAAAATGATGCTCCAACGCATGGTAGGGATTCATAAGACGAATTGGCATACCGTTCCCTTTTTTTCTTTGTGGGCATACCAAACATCTGTCTAAACTACGACTAGATTCACACCATTTCATTTGGTGTATGGTCTAGAAGAAATTTTCCTAATTGAATGTGAAATTTCATCCTTAAATATTTTCATTGAGCTTCTTCCCACAATTTCCGTAGAAGAATAATAGTTTTTGCACCTAGATTGCCTAGATGAGACATAACGTGATGCTGCAATGGCCAACGAGGCTCACAAAAAACATTTCAAAGCACAATTTTACCAAAATTTTAAACCTAGTGCCTTCTCTGTAGAAATTTCTTGTAGATTCAAACTGCTAATTTAATTTTCTAAAATAATATACTTGAATCTACTCTACTCATATGTGGAAATCAATTTACGATTGAGAAGCAATATCAAAAACATGGAACATGAATCAATTAACGCACATAACATGAGGATATATTTAGGGGAACAACACTACTCAAAACCCCTTCATATTTGTATTGCATTAATCAGAAAATAGAGAAGAAATAAAATGTTAGTTCAAGCCCGAATAATATTTGCACAAGTATAATATATCTCACTACTTCACAAGCCTGCTCTGGCCAATACTTAGCTAAATTTCTTCTTTCCCAAGCTCCTATTTATTTTCATTGTTTCCTTAGGAATTATCCCTATTATTTAGGGAAATTATTCGTCCAAAATTGTGCAATCCCTATAGGTCCTTCTCTGACTGCATGCACCACCTGTACAACTCGGATAATTATACAATTGATAGTACACTACCCTTGAACTCCAATCTCAACTGGGTAACTCATAGATCACACATTCATGGGTTAACTATGGTTGATATATCAGTTAACTGAATGATCATTGAGTACAAAACCCACTACTAGACCTCCCACTAGTTCCTCCAACAATTGGAGCTAGTTTAACTGACTTTAACTCAGTTTTACTAAATTAAATTATTTCAACCCAAATTAAACTAAACCTAGGCTCCTAAAATTTAGGAGACACTCTACATGACTCAAGTTAGGTACTCAAGTCAAATTAAATGAGCCAACTAAGTCAAAATAACTTATTTAACACATTATTTTTGTCTTGTGATGTGGAATTACAATTTTCTCCTAATATAATTCAAGGGAAAATTAAATTAGAATTTTATTGTTGTCATTTTTCAACACTCCCTCTCAACAAGAAATGGATTATCAGATACCCCAATCCTGCCTCTATGTAATTTTAATTTTCCTCTTGACAATTCCTTTGTCAAAATATTTGCATCTTGTTCTTCTATAGGAATGTATTCCAGCAACATAATCTTTCTTTTCACACAATCTCGTAGATGGTGATATCGGATGTCGATATGCTTGGATCGATAATGAAAAATTGGATTTTCATATAGTTTGATATAACTCTAATTGTCACATTAAATCACAGTGGGATCCATCATCTGACCAAATAACCCAACAAATTTTTTCTCATCCAAATAGCTTCACAAGTTTCTTTACTAGCATCGATGTACTTTTCTTCTTCTAAAATGAGTGCAAATCATCTATGCTTCTTGTTGTACCAAGAAACTGTGTTTGACCCAATATTGAAGACTCCTTCTAAATTTCCCTTCTGATCTGATGGACTACCCGCCCAATCTGCATCTATGAATCCTTGAAGCTTCACTCCCTTTGTTTTTTTGTACCAAAGACCATATTGAGTAGTGCCTCTCAGGTATCTCAAAACATGTTTAGTCGTCTTCAAATACAGGTTGGTTGGATTAACTAATTCTTAACTAAGTTTTTTAATCGCATAACACATGGTTGGGCGTGTTTTCACCAAATACATAATTGAACCCACAAGATTCTTGTAAATAGTGGCATCCACCTACTCACCCGAAGTGGCATCTTCTTTCCTCCAACTTCCTGCTAGAGGAGTGTCCATGGGTTATCTACTCTCCATATGGAACTTCTTTAGTATCTCGTTGGCACACTTGTCGCCTTAACAGACAAACATTTCCCCATCTCCTTTCCATACTTCCAAATCGAGGAAATAATACATGAATCCCATTTCCTTCATCTTGAATTCTCTTGCAATATCCTCTTTGCAATATTTTATCAACTTCTCATCATCGGTTAAAATAAAATCATAGACATATAATACTATAATCAACAATTTACCTTCAACTGAAATATGGTAAAGGTTTTCATCTGCTTCACTTTTGGTGAATCTTAACCTAGTGAAATATTTTTCGATCACGTTGTACCAAGCACGGGGTGCTTGTTTCAATCCATACAATGCTCGCTTGAGTCTGCACACATGTGATTCTCTCTCAAAGGTCTAAAATCCTTCTGGTTATTCAATGTACACCTCCTCCTCAATAACTCCAATGAGGAACATTGTCCTCGCATCCATCTGATGGATCTTCCATCCCATCTACACTGCAAGTGCTAGAATTGATATGATAGAAGATTACCTTGCTACTAGATTATATGTCTCCTCATAATCAATTCCCTCCACCTGATAAAACCCCTCGCCTACAAAACTGGCCTTGTGTTTCTCGATGCTTCTGTATGCTGCTTGCTTCAACTTGTAGATCCACCTTGAACCAACCACTAACTTATTCTCTGGTCTTGGGACCACTTCCCAAACACTATTTCTGACTATGGAACCATATTCCTCTACCATGGTATCAACCCACACTAGCTTATGCATTGATTCCTCGAATGAGTATGGTTCTATCTCAACTAGCTCACTCATCAAATCCATGTATCTAGTGTACCAATTTGGTGACCTCCTCTTGATGCGTTGTGATGTGGGTGCTCCCACATTCTCTCTAACATCATGTAGTAATATTTTAGCTTCCCTGGTGTGCTTCCTTCCATCTCTATATGTCTTTTCATGAGTGGGTTCTTCCACTCTCTGCTTCTCTACTTTTGGTTGCTCCACAACATCACAAGGTTCTTCCTTTGGAGTTAAAATATCCTCTTCTGCATGAAATTGAACATCCCTTTCAAGGGAACATCTCACGGTCTTCTCTTCATCAAACTTCATGGCAGGTACACTCGATAGTTGTGAGGTGCATTAGTGTACCCCACAAATATTCCCAACTCAGCTGTTATTTATAGCTTTTTCCTTGCATCCTTAGAAACATGACAGTAAACTAATGAACCAAATATCCTGAAGTGTGAAACATATATATTCTTCCCTGAAAAAAAATTATTCTGGTGTACTCATCTCAGGAATCCAATGAGGATTTATGTTCTGCAAATATACCGTTGTGTTGCATGCTTCAACCCACAAGTGCAACAATAGGCCCTTATCATGCAACATCGCTCGTGCAGCTCCCACAATACTTATGTTCTTCCTTTCAGCAACTCCATTCTACTGTGGGTTATGGGGTTTTATTAACTCCCATTAAATTCCTTCTTTTGCACAGAATTTATTGAACTCATTCAACATATATTTTCCATCACTATCGCTCCCGATAGCATTCACTTTCCTACCAGTTTCTTTCTCAATAAGTGCTTTAAATTCACAAAATTTAGAGAATGTCTAATCTTTCTTCTGCATGAAGAATATCCAACACTTACATTATAAATAATCTACAAATATCACATAATACATGTGCATGGTCGTGGAGGTTGTCAAGAAAGTTCCATAAACATCTTAATGAACTCTTTCAAGTAGTGCTTGTGCTCTATTATCCTTATCATGAAAGGTGGATTTGGTGTACTTCCCCGGCGTACACCCTTTACATGTATCTCTCTACTCTAGTGCGCCCTTGGGAAGTCCTGTAAAAATCTTCTGCATGATCTTCAAATCTCCATGGTGTAAATGGCAAAGTCGCCTATGTCATGATTCATTGATGTATCGGCTTTGCACCTTCTCTTATTTTGTGGTCAAAGTAGCACAGTCTTCTACATCCAATTTGTAGAGGTTATTCACCTGAACCTCGATCTTCTTCACTTGTCCCATGGTGATGTGACAAAGGAAATCCTTTCCTTTTGTAAATATCACATTGTAGCCATTGTCTTCCAACATGGAAACTGAAACTAATTTATTATGAATACCTGGAGCATACAAGAAATATTTTAATGTGAGAGGAGAACTAGACTCCATCTAAAAAGTAATTATACTAGTATCGGTCATGCTATACCTTCCATCATCTCCCATCTTTATGTGCATCTGGAGGTCCTTCTCCTCCAAGTTGCTAAAAAAGTATTTGTTTCCTGTCATATGGAATGAGGCTCCACTATCCATATACCACACACTACCCATCACCAATGACACCATGCATGCAATGAGGGTGAAATCCAACTTGAATTGTGTAATATTCCCAATTAACCCAAGCTAATGGGAATATACAATTTTTTTCCATTTTTCTGTTTCATGAATAAAATTGTAAAGGAGGATCAATAAAACTCCTAAACAGCAAAATAAATCAATGCCACATGTGAACATAGCTAAATCTGGGCTATTTACATAAGTACACTTAGGTGTGAAAGAGACTGGATCATTTTACCAAGTCAACCAGGACCAAATCAACAGCGTTGGGTAGATACAGTGAATCTCCTAGATGCACAGCGCAGTTTTAGTTGGAGGCTACACATGTGAAAGGAGCTAAATCAATGAGATGGTTTAGGGTTTGGCAAGACTTTCATCTTATAAAAGGAAGAGGAGGATAGTAGAAGAAGGTTGTTGATTATGTATATTTCTGAATATATTGTCTGTTTATACATATATCATTCTCTTGTTGTTTAGCTTAGAATAGTGTTGTTTAGCACTAGGGTGTTCCTGATCGAGAATCCCACCTCTTCCATTGATTAGCTCTTGGAGGAGTCTTGTTGAGCTTGTCCTCTATCAGGCATTTTTCCAAGCTCATCTTCCAACTACAATGCAGATCCTGTTGAGGGTTTCATTTTCCTTGTAATTTGCAGCAAGTGGAGGCTAGATCTACTCAGATCTAGGCCAATCTAGTGCCTATTTTCAGTGGGAAAGCCTTTTGTCCCCTTGAAAAGAGAGTATTAGATCTTTGGAGCTACATTTTCAGATCTTGGCATCAGGCCAAACCAGTGCTATAGCCTACAACGCAGTTTACCTTCTAGGACTGTGTTATTTGCAAATATACAGTTGAAGGGTGTTTTGACACACTTTTAGAGGAGAGATCTCTAGTGTTGGGGTTCTGCCCTTCACTATGGTGATCCATGGATTACAGATCTAATCCATGTTCTGTTCAGATATGATCTACTCAATATTGTATTTATCTTCAGAAATTTTTGAATATTACTGCAGATTTGCAACTTTAGATCTCAGATCTACTCTTTGTGTCTCATGTTTTGCTCAAAACCCCAGGGGGAATTTGTAAAGGAGCTCTTCTAGTGTACAGATCTGATATAGATCTAATATTTTGTTCACATATTTTCTCTATATCTGAAGTGTAATATACAGCTACTGCAGCTTCTTAAAACAACGTTGTCAAGTCTTTTTGCAGTCAATACATGTGTTGCAGCACCTATTTTTGAGGAATTTCTTTCATTCTTGTCTTCTGTTTCCTATTATACAATGTATGGGCCACATTATGGATCTGATTTACTGATGTATATATGAATTTTGAGCCTTCTTATTTGTCTCCTGTTGTTGCTCAGAAAAAAATGCGTTATTTTCATGCAGTATTGTTGCGTATTGCTGCAGCCCCATTCTTGGGTGTTTTCCAGCCATACTAGGTGTGGGAGGTCCATTCACCTCACCTAGTTTGATTTTTTTTTGCTCTCCTCTTGGATTTAGATGCTATAACACCATATCTAAGGAATCCATGAGCTGCAAACTCATTTCAATGCACATACTTATGAAAAAAAATTTATTCTAGCATGCATTGCTGAGCAGTCCCATTTTGGGATATTACAAATTGTGAAGTTATAGCTTCACTTGTCACTCCTCCTGAGGGATTCTTGTCGGCATTCTTGTGTGAAAACTTTGTTTCATAGTGTCCCAGCTCATGACAGTGAAAACATTTAATCTTCAAGAAGTCCTTATTCTTTCCCGTATGACCAGAATCTCCTTTGTATTTGGGATTTCTTCTCTTTCCATTTCTTTGCCTTTCCAGCCAAGGCACGGTTATCCTCATCCTCAACCTTGGATTAGGTCATGTCTCTAGTGTTCTTCTTGAACTCTTCTTGTGCTAAATATGACCATAATCTTTCCCAGCTTGGTAACTTCTCCCTCCCATTGATTTAATATTGGTGTTTGTGCTAGCTCTGGGGAAGACCTAGAAGTGAAAGGATTACTAGCTCATATTTTACAACTGTAACACCAACACTCCCAAGGTCATCATGACATTATGTGAACTTTCCCAGGTAATGTGGTATTATGTCTCCCTTTTTCATTTTGATATTCTAAATCTTATCTTTTAGTGCCAGCCTCTTGTGATCACCACTATTCTAGAATAGTTCTATCAATTTCTGCCACATTTCATATGGATTTTCCTTCCCATGGAACTTAGAGACAATATGGTATTGTATTCCCTCTAGTATGATGCTCCTTGCCTTTTCTATGCTCTTATTCCAATCTTCTAGATCCTGGGATTCAACTGGTATTGGTTTTGGGACATCATTATCAATGAATTCATTCATCCCATTTTCTTCAATGAGTCCTTTCATATGCTCCTTCTAAGCAACATAATTTGAGCTACCCTCAAGGGAATAATCAAGCCTTAGACGATAGAATGTTATCCTACTAGATCTGGAGAATATATTTGAAACCTCTTTCCTCTGGAAAATATAACTTCAAATTCTCTCCTCTACTGTGAATATTGCTCTGATACCATGTACAAATTCCATGTAGATTCAAACTGCTAATGTAATTTTCTAAAACAATAGACTTGAATCTACTCTACTCATCTGCGGAAAACATTTCACGATTGAGAAGCAATATCAAAAAAAATCAACATAAATTAATTAACACACATAACATGAGGATATATCTAAGGGAAATCCACTGCTCAAAACCCCTCCCTATATGTGTTGCATTAATCATAAAATAGAGAAGAAATACAATGATTTTTCCAGCTTGAACAATCTCTGCACAAGTATAATCTATCTCACTGCTTAACAAGCTTGCTCTAGCCAATACTCGACCAAATTTATGTTTTCCAAAGCTCCCATTTCCTTGCATTGTTTATTTTGGAATTAGCCCCTATTATTTAGGTAAATTCCTCATCCAAAACTGCGCAATCCCTATAAGTCCTTCTCTGACTGCATGCACCACCTATACAACTCGAATAATTATACAACTGATAGTACACTGCCCTTGAACTCCAATCTCAACTGGGTAACTCGTAGATCACACATTCATGGGTTAACTATGGTTGATTTATCAATTAACTGAATGATCATTGAGTACACACCCCACTGCTAGACCTCCCACTAGTTCCTCCAACAATTGGAACTAGTTTAACTGACTTTAACTTAGTTTTACTAAATTAAATTATTACAACTCAAATTAAACTAAACCTAGACTCCTAAAATTTAGGAGACACTCTACATGACTCAAGTTAGGTACTCAAGTCAAATTAAATGAGCCAACTAAGTCAAAATAACTTAGTTAACACATTCTTGTTGTCTTGTGATGTGGAATTACAATTTTATCCTAATTTAATTCAAGGGAAAATTAAATCAAGATTTTCTTCTTGCCATTTTTCAACATTCTCGGAAGGTGACCTAGTCCTTTATATGACCAGGAAGCTAAACAATTAGGAGCTCGAAAGCTCGAACC